>VDFB02007749.1:0-230774 GCA_007258455.2 Sequoia sempervirens | reverse complement strand
CTCTAGAGTTCGTGCGAGGTTGCTTCTAGATGTTCTACAATCATTTGGATTAGAGGGGCATATCATATGATCAACATATAATATGGTCCAATAACAGTGCAACACAGTTCAAGAACGCACACATGTTCTATTGGTTGTGCGGGATGCATCTCACTACACATGTTCAACATATGTGGAACTTTTGTGAGGCTGGACATGGAAAGGGGAAGCATGAAAGTGCAGGAGCATGTGTGAAAAGAGCATTAGCACGAGAAGAGTTAAAGTATAAAGATAGTGCATAGTTGACAAATGAAAGATCAATCGTCGAGTGCTGTAATGGTTCGATGGGTCTAGGTAATGAAGGTACGTCTTTAGTTCATAGATTTTTTTGGTTGATGGATGATACTAACATTGCACCATATCAGGATTGTTGTACAGTAACAGGATCGAGTGAGTTGCACTCTTTCCTTAGCTCAAATGCAGGTTCATGGAGTATCGATACACGTAGGATGGCATGCTTTTGTTCTTCATGTACAATGAAAGCCTGGAATGATTGTGAGTCAGGGGAGTGGGTTGAAAAATGGTTGAAAAGTTATCTTAGCCCACTTCACATGTATCGCCCTCCGATGGCATTGGAACTAACACAGATGGAATCATCGGTTGACTTTGACCATGTATCGGATCTAGTTCAACCAGGTAATATATCTACTTGCTTAGTATTTGAAATTCCATATTGTTATCTTACTTTGTACTGTATTCATAATGTTGACTAATTTCAAGAGATATTCTACACATATAAATGTAGGGCATGTTTATGTAGTTATTGTAGATGAAGACAACAAAGAGGGTACAGACTATTACTTGTGTCGTTGTGTTGAGGCAAAAAAGAAATTGGAATCCCCAATTATAGATGGAGAAAACATTGAATACCCTACAAGCTTAGTTGTTGTTACTGGAATGTGGCTGAGAAGGTACCCACATAAGAGTGTTAAACATTGGTTGTTTGAGGAATTTGACACGCATCGTAAGATTCTTCATTACTCAAACCTTGTCGTGGCATCCAATGTTTGTTTGATATCGGGGTAGACCTTTGAACAAGACCTTGTGGAAGGTCCGTGAGTTTGACCATGAGGCAATACTTGACACAATAAAGAGTAGAGTAGATCCAGATGGTTCACTGGATTAATTTGTAGGTATATGCACAACGGTGTTTTAAGTCAATCTAGGTTGGTAGGATATGAGGTTGCAATGTCATGTTAGCATGTTGTCAATTTGGTGTAATGAAGCCTTGAATGGCCTAAATGTGAAAATGTATGTAAATTCATAATGTAAGGGTCAAGATGATGTAATGAGGCCATCATAAGGTCACTAGTTTAGGTATGGAGTCATTTACATCAATATGTCAAAAGTTGCACATAACAATGTAATGTTGTCAAACCAAAAGTTGTCATTTTGCAAATACTTAGAAGTTGAAGGGTCACACTTGTAAAAGAAGTTGAAAAGTGGTTGTAGTCGGTTGAGGAGGTTGATATGCCTTCAAAAAGGCCTTGTGAATGTTGTATGTTGTTGGCAATCATACTTTTGAAAGCAGGAGCACCAACTCCATATTTTCAACACTTGAACCCTTGTGGTTTCTATTATTTGGTAATTTGATCATTTAAGGTGTTCTTAGATGGTTTGAGGTCATTCTATTTCATTTAATAAGGATTCAATACCATTTTTGTATGTATTAGGTCAATTGAGTCATGATGTAAAGAAGTTGATCAATAAGGGGATTCCTGTGGTGAACCTTGTAATTTAAGTGTTTTAGGGTTATTTGTGTTAAATAAGGGCTTTACAGACCATTTATCATGTAATAGGAATGTTTACACTAGGAATGGTCCTCTTTCACACCCAAACACGCGGAATCGCTCTGAGCTACGTTCAACCGGATCGATCCCTTAAGGGTCCAAAGGGAAAAATGCTTGCAAACTTCAACATGTGGTTACTCAGACACCGTGATACTTAAAAAATTCTTGTCTAATCCTATGGGATTGCGTTGGGCCCCTCTACAATAACCTCTCTCAGTTTTTGTTATCTTAGAGTGGTTTTCCCGAAGTCTCTAGTTTTTAGTTGATGGAAAAAGTGTCAAATGGAAGTAGTGGAAAGTTGCAAAGTGGTGCAATTTTTGTTCTGCAACTCGTGTGACCAAACGGCCTATTCCAACACCTCTGAATAGGAATTTTTATGCTAGGAATGGACCTCTTTTGCACCCAAACATGCGGAATCTCTCTGAGCTACGTTCAACTGAATCGATCCCTTAAGGGTCCAAAGGGAAAAATGTCTGCAAACTTCAACATGAGGTTAGTCAGAAACCGTGATGCTTAGAAACTTCTTGTCTGATCCTATGGGATTGCATTGGGCCCCTCTACAATAACCTCTCTCAGTTTTTGTTATCTCGGAGTGGTTTTCCCGTAGTCTCCAGTTTTCAGTTGATGGAAAAAGTGTCAAATGGAAGTAGTGGAAAGTTGCAAAGTGGTGCAATTTTCGTTCTGCAACTCGTGTGACCAAATGGACTATTCCAATGTGTCTGAATAGGCATGTTTATGCTAGGCATGGTCCTCTTTCACACCCAAATACGCGGAATTGCTCCGAGCTACGTTCAATCGGATCGATCCCTTAAGAGTCCAAAGGGAAAAATGCCTACAAACTTCAGCATGAGGTTACTCAGACACCGTGATGCTTAGCAACTTTCTGTTTGATCCTATGGGATTGCATTGGGCCCCTCTACAATAATCTCTATTGGTTTTCATTATTTTGGATTGGTTTTCCTATACTCTCCAGTTTTTAGTTGATGAAAAAAGTGTCAAATGGAAGCAATGGAAAGTTGCAAAGTGGTGCAATTTTTGTTCTGCAACTCGTGTGACCAAATAGACTGTTCCAATGTGTCTAAATAGATATTTTTATGCTAGGCATGGTCCTCTTTTGCACCCAAACACGTGGAATCACTCCGAGCTACGTTTAACCAGATCGATCCCTTAAGGGTCCAAAGGGAAAAATACTTGCAAACTTCAACATGAGTTTACTTGGACACTGTGACGCTTAGAAACTTCCCATCTGATCCTATGGGATCGTGTTGGGCCCCTCTACAATAACCTCTCTCAATTTTCGTTATCTCAGAGTGGTTTTCCTGTAGTCTCTAGTTTTCAGTTGATGGAAAAAGTGTTAAATGGAAGCAGTGGAAAGTTGCAAAGTGGTGCAATTTTGGTTCTGCAACTCGTGTGACCAAACAAAATATTCCAACACATCTGAATAGGAATTTTTACACTAGGCATAGTCCTCTTTCGCACCCAAACAAGCGGAATCGCTCCGAGCTACGTTCAACCGGATCGATCCCTTAAGGGTCCAAAAGGAAAAATGCCTGCAAACTTTAGCATGAGGTTACTTGGACACCGTGACGCTTAGAAATTTTTTCTCTAATCCACAATAAACTCTCTCAATTTTTGTTATCTCAGAGTGGTTTTCATGTAGTCTCCAGTTTTCAGTTGATGGAAAAAGTGTCAAATGGAAGCAGTGGAAAGTTGCAAAGTGGTGCAATTTTTGTTTTGCAACTCGTGTGACCAAACAGACTGTTCCAACGATCTGAATAGGCATGTTTATGCTAGGCATGATCCTCTTTCTCACCCAAACACGCAGAATCGCTCCAAGCTACGTTCAACTAGATCGATCCCTTAAGGGTCCAAAGGGAAAAATGCCTGCAAAATTTAGCATGAGGTTACTCGGACACCATGATGCTTAGAAACTTCTCGTCTGATCCTATGAGATCATGTTGGGACCCTCTACAATAACCTCTCTCTATTTTCATTATCTCGGAGTGGTTTTTCCGTGGTGTCCATATTTTAGTTGATGGAAAAAGTGTCAAATGGAAGCAATGAAAAGTTGCCAAGTGGTGCAAATTTTATTCTGCAACTCGTGCGACCAAACAGACTGTTCCAACACGTATGAATAGACATTTTTACGCTAGGCATGGTCCTCTTTCACACCAAACACGTGGAATCGCTCCGAACTACGTTCAACCAGATTGATCCCTTAAGGGTCTAAAGGGCAAAATGGCTGCAAACTTCAGCATGAGGTTACCAAGACACTGTGATGCTTAGAAACTTCTCGTCTGATCCTATAGGATTGCGTTGAGACCCTCTACAATAATCTCTCTCGGTTTACATTATCTCGAAGTGGTTTTCCCATGGTGTCGAAGTTTTAGTTGATGAAAAAAGTGTAAAATGGAAGTAGTGAAAAGTTGAAAAGTGGTGCAACTTTTGTTCTGCAACTCGTGTGACCAAACGAACTATTCCAACACATCTGAATAGGCATGTTTACACTAGAAATGGTCCTCTTTTGCACCCAAACACGTGGAATCGCTTCGAGCTATGTTCAACCAGATCGATCCCTTAAGGGTCCATAGGATAAAATCGCTGCAAACTTCAGTATGAGGTTACTCGGACACCATGATGCTTAGAAACTTCTCGTCTAATCCCATGGGATTGTGTTGGGACCCTCTACAATAACCTCTCTCAGTTTTTGTTATCTCGAAGTGGTTTTCCCGTGGTGTCCAAATTTTAGTTGATGAAAAAAGTGTCAAATGGAAGTAGTGGAAAGTTGCAAAGTGGTGCAACTTTCGTTTTGCAACTGTGTGACCAAATAGACTATTCCAACACATTCAAATAGGCATATTCACGCTAGGAATGGTCCTCTTTCTCACCCAAACATGCTGGTTTTGCCAAAAAAATTTGGAGGGGGGTTCAGTTTGTTTTGGGTTCGTTGGTACAAAAAAAATGTAAAAACAAAATATATATCTATGCAACCTAGAAGCATGAATTAGGATTATAATATCACATATGAACATATAAACAAAAAAATCACCATAAAATTGAATGTCATTTAAAACAACAAAATTGGCAAAAAAAAAGTGTTTATAACCTGCAAAAAAATGTGAATAAAATCACACTTATTTTCAGCTGAAAAAACCATATGGTAACTATGTTTGTTGCTTACTATTATGTTTTGATAGATTTTTTCCAAGCATCCATAGCTTGTTCAAAGTAATTTTTTAGGATATTAGCCATAACAGCAAGGCGTGCTGAATTGTTTGATAAAATGCATTGGTAGACATGTATGAAAATGTGGTATAGATTAAGTAATGAACCTGCTTGAAAATGCCTCAATGAAATGTGGTCTCATGGTGATGGAATGGCATGAAGAATGCCATGACAAGCAAATTGCTATGGATTGCCATGGCACTCCACCACCATTGAGACCACATTTATTTGAGGCTTTTATTCAAACAGTTCGCTGCCTTGTCTATGCTATTGCTTATTAAATTATGCTTTGATAGATTTTTTCCAAGCATCCATAGCTTGTTTGGAAGCACCTATTTTAGGATTTTAGCCATAGGAGCAAGGAGGTGAACTGTTTGATAAAATGCTTTGGTAAACACGCATGAAAAATGTGGTAGCATAGACAAGGCAGTGAAGTGTTTGGAAAAATGCCTCAAAGAAATGTGGTCTCATGGTGATGGAATGCCATGACCTATGACAATAGTACCATATGGATTGTCATGGTATTCCACCACCATTGAGACCATTATTTCAGGAAGTGATTCAAATAGTTCATCGGGCCTTGTCTATGCTATGCTTATTAAATTATGTTTGATAGATTTTTTCCAAGCATCCATAGCTTGTTTGGAAGCACCTATTTTAGGATTTTTAGCCATAAAGAAGGAGGTGAACCATTTGACAAAATGCTTGGCAAACATGTGCATGAAAAATTGGGTGGGTAGCATAGACAAAGGCATTGAACCCGCTTTGAGGGTCAAATTGAAAGAGTCAGAGTCTGATGGTGATGGAATGCCATGATCTACCGCCATGACAAGAAAATTGCTAAGTGATCATCGCGAATTCCACCACCATTGGAGACCAATATTTCTTTGAGGTTTTATTCAAACAGCCCTCGCCTGCCTATGCTATTGTTGATTAAATTATGCTTTGATAGATTTTTTCCGAGCATCCATAGCTTGTTTAGAAGCACCTATTTTAGGCTTTTAGCCATAGGAGCAAGGAGGTGAACTGTTTGATAAAATGCTTTGGTAAACACGTATGAAAAATGTGGTAGCATAGACAAGGCAGAGAACTGTTTGAAAAAATGCCTCAAAGAAATGTGGTCTCATGGTGATGGAATGCCATGACGAATGCCATGACAAGAAAATTGCTATGGATTGTCATGGCATTCCACCACCATTTCGACCACATTTCTTTGAGGCTTTTATTCTAATAGTTCGTTGCCTTGTCTATGCTATTGCTTATTAAATTATGCTTTGATATATTTTTTCCAAGCATCAATAGCTTATTTTGAAGCACCTATTTTAGGCTTTTAGCCATAGCAGCAAGGAGGTGAACTGTTTGATAAAATCTTGGTAAACATGTATGAAAAATGTGGTAGCATAGACAAGGCAGAGAACCTGCTTGAAAACGTCTCAAAGAAATGTGGTCCTATGGTGATGGAAATGCCACACAATCCATAGCTTGTTCGAAAGCACCTGTTTTAGGCTTTTAGCCATAGCAGCAAGGCAATGAACTATTTGATAAAATGCTTTGATAGACATGTATGAAAAGTGTGTTAGCATAGACAAGGTAGTGAACTCTTTGAAAAAATGCCTCAAAGAAATGAGGTCTCATGGTGATGAAATTCCATTACAATCAAAATCATTTCATTGTCATGGCATTCCATTACCATGAGACCTCATTTCTTTGAGGCATTTTTTCAAAGAGTTCACTACATTGTCTATGATATTGCTTACTATTATGCTTTTGATAGATTTTTTTGAAGCATCCATAGCTTGTTCGAAAGCACTTGTTTTCGGCTTTCGGCCATAGCAACAAGGCAGTGAACTATTTGACAAAATGCTTTGGTAGAAATGTATCAAAAATGTGGTAGTATAGACAAGGCAGTGAATTGTTTGAAAAAATTCCTCAAAGAAATGTGGTCTCATAGAATGCCATGACAAGCAAATGCAATTGGGAGTTGCTTCTAGTTATTAGTTATGCAATGTGAAGTAATTGCGTAACTGCTTAGGTTGACTTTGTAAAAACTATATATTGTAATTGAAATTTGTCATCTATCAGTATCTAGTTATTAGTTATGCAATGTGAAGCAATGCTTTGAGTTTGAAATATGTGCAATGCAATGTAATCAACGATATGAATATAAACTACAAAAATCTATTTTTTACAATTTATTAATTAAACTCTTTATTTTATTTTCTCTCTATATCTCTATGCTATGGAAATTCCTTTAAATTTTTTTAAAAAGTTTTTATCTCATAAATTGTTCTACTTTTTTTTACCTTTTTTTAAAATCTGTTTTTTTTCCAATTTTTTCTAGACTTTTTCTTGATTTTTTCAAAAAATCTTATACTTTTGGTTTGTCAAAATTTTCCCCAAAATATTTTTGCTGCTATGGTATAAACACATATCTTTTTGTAATATCAAGGATACTTTTTGAAACTTCCATGCATTGCTAATCTAAAAGGAAAAGTCTTTTGCCTAATCTATATGCAGCCATGCTTTTAACATTGTCAAAAAGAGAAAATATGGACACCATCAATAAAAAAGATTTGTATTAACCAAATAGCCATGTACACATACATCAATATATGTCGATATAAGTATAAAATATAGATACAAAATAGCCATATAGGCATACAATGCCAAATATATCCAATACAAGATATGTACAAAATTGCCATGTCTAGGCATACAAGAAAGGGCTCTGGAATCAAAATTCATTTCTCTCCATGCTCTGGAAATAAATTTTTTCACTTTGTTTGGAGATCTGATGGTGATAAGTATGTCTGTCATTTATGCTATGCTCGAGGAGTGCTCCTACTGCTCCTCCTATAGTTTAGCTCCTGGTGAAGTCTTAACTGTTACAATAAGAAGTAAAAACATTAATATATAGAAATTACATTATAAGAAATGATATATTTAACAAAATAATCACTTACTGCAATCTCATGATCACTCTCCACGATGGAAATATTTGCATGCCGATGCTTAGGCATGCTCAAGCCTTGTATAAACCATCCAAATAGGAATTGAACTACGAATCAATAATGGTTTGATTTTTCACTAGAATTAACATCTATAACAACAAATGTAAATTGAAATTTAGTAATTTGCCTCATACCTCCTCTATCAGAGTCATGGAGGATTGTATAGCGGATGAAACACCGATATCCATTGCCCTTGTAACATTTGGAGGTGTTCCCACAACCAACATCTGAAAATAAAACAACAAATTATTCAATCACAAAAAAGTTACAATAGCGAGATCCATGTCATGACTTATAATGTATGAGATCTAATGAAAAAAAAATTGAGTACAAGTATTAAGCTATATATTTTTGGTAGGCCTTGGCACTTCGATAGGAAGACCAAGAATGATGGGGAGAAGAACACATACTCCATTTTGAAGGATGGGAAGACTTACAACCTTTCACCTCTCCTAGAAGAAGACAAGGAAAAGCATGAAGGGCCTAGTGTTTTGATGGTGGGTGAGAAGGAGTTCATGAAGACCTTGAACGAAGGAGGAGGAAGAGGATTCTTCCTGATTATGAAGCCAAAAAGTGAAGCAGATCTTCCCACAAAGAAGAAGGAAAATGCACCAAATGAAGTCCAAGAGTTGTTGGAAAGGTACAAGGACATAACGGTGAATGAATTACCTAGTTCCCTACCTCCCATTAGGGATATAAGCCACCATATTGATTTGATTCCAGGGTCTGCATTACCTAATAAGGTTGCATACAAGATGACACCTGCTCAAAATGAGGAGATTGCAAGACAAGTGCAAGAGTTGATGGATAAAGGGCTAGTGAGGAAGAGTTTGAGCCCATGTGCTATTCCTACTATCCTAGCACCAAGGAAGGATGGGAATTGGATGCTTTACACTAATTCAAGAGCCATTAATAGGATCATGCAATCAAATATAGGTTCTCGATGCCAATAATGGAGGACCTCATGGATTGTCTATCAAGAGCATCTTACTTTTCCAAGATTGATCTAAAGAGCGGGTACCATCAAATAAGGATCAGAGAGGGGGATGAATGGAAGACAAATTTTGAGACTAATGAAGGGTTCTATGATTGGTTGGTGATGCCCTTTGGGTTATCAAATTCCCCTAGTACATTTATGCGCCTTATGAATGAGGTATTGAGACCTTTCATTAGAAAGTTTGTTATATTTTATTTAGATGGCATCCTTGTGTTTAGAAGGTCTAAAGAAGAACATTTGAAGCTCCTTGACATGGTACTAAGGAGGTTACAAGAGGAGAAGTTGTTGATCAACATGGAAAAGTGTGAATTCATGAAGGAAGAACTAATCTACCTTGGTTTTGTCATCTCCAAGGGAAGTTTGAAGATGGATCCTTCAAAGGTGCATGCTATTCTTACTCAAGGCCAACACCAAAATCCATGGGAGATGTGAGAAGCTTCCATGGACTTGCAAGCTTTTATAGAAATTTCATCAAGAACTTTAGCCAAATTTGTGCACCAATCTTGGACACCATCAAAGGAGGTAACAAAGGTAAGTTTTCTTGGACCAATGAGGCTAATAAAGGGTTTGAATATCTGAAAATGAGAGTAGCACAACAGCCTATAATTGTGCTCCTTGATTTTGATAAAGTTTTTACCATTGAGTGTGATGCTAGCAATCAAGCAATAGGGGCTATTTTGAGCCAAGAAGGAGGACCGGTTGCATTTTACAGTGAGAGGCTGAATGAAGCAAAGAGGAAGTATTCTTCCTATGATTTGGAATTGTATGTTATGGTCCAAGCCATCAAAAAGTGGAGGCACTACTTGTTACCTAAATAATTTGTTGTTTATACTGATAATCATGCCTTGAGTTCTTTGAATGCACAGGACAAACTCAGTCATAGGCACATGAAGTGGGTAGAGTCTTTGCAAGCCTATACTTTCACAATAAAGCATAAGAAGGGCCAAGCAAATAAGGTGGGAGATGCTCTTAGTAGAAGGTCACTTGTAGTGCAAGAGATCCAACTCTAAAGCATGAGGGTTGAAGCATTGAAGGATATGTATCATGAAGATTCATATTTCAAGGAGGTATAAAATGTTTGTGAGCAACATTTGAATTCTTTTCATGGTGAATTCTCTAACTTTTTATTGTAGAATGGTTTTCTCTTCAAAGGAAGCCAATTGTGTGTGCATAAATGCTCAATGAGGGAGAATATCATAAAGGAGAAACAAAATGGGAGTCTCAGAGGTCACTTTGGCCTTAACAAGACCTTAGAACAAGTTAAGAGATTTTACTATTGGCCAAAGTTACAGGTGGATGTGAGAAGGTATGTAGAAGGCTGCATAATATGTCAAAGGGCAAAGGGAACTTCATAAAATATAGGACTCTATCAACCACTGCCCATTCCCAATAGGCCTTCAGAGTTTGTAAGTATCGACTTTGTCTTGGGGTTGTCTAGAACCCAAAAAGGTTTTGATAGTATCTTTGTGGTAGTTGATAGATTTAGTAAGATGACACATTTTCTTCCTTGCAAATGCACCAATGATGCATCTCATATAGCAGATCTCTTCTTTAAGGAGGTTGTTAGGATACATGGACTGCCTTTAAGAATTGTTTCTGAAAGGGATTCTAAATTCATTGGTCACTTTTGGACGACCTTGTGGAAGAAACTCAAGGCAAAAATCTATCCTTTAGTTCAGCATACCATCCACAAATGGATTGACAAACTGAAGTGGTGAATAGATCATTGGGAAACCTCTTAAGATGCCTTACCAAGGAGCATCGACAAGCTTGGGATCTGATTTTACCTTAGGCTGAATTTGCATATAATGACTCCATGAATAGGAGCATTGGTAGAAGCCCTTTTGAGGTGGTCTATGGCATGCACCCTAGAGGGGTCTATGAACTAAGAGATATACAAGGAGTTGCTAGGAGAAGTGATCAAGGTGAGGAATTTGTTGTTACAATCAGGGATATTCATCAACAAGTGAAGGAAACCCTTCAAAAGAATGTTGAGAAGTATAAGGAAAAGGCAGATTTAAAGAAGAGGAATGTCCAATTCAAGGTTGGAGACTTGGTTATAGCACACTTGAAGAAGGAGAGACTTCTAAAAGGAAAGTATACCAAACTCATGATGAAGAAGATAGGACCTTGCAAGGTGGTCTACAAGTTTGGCCAAAATGCTTGTGAAATAGAGCTACCTCCTGGGGTGGCAATCTCTCCTATCTTCAACATTTCTGACTTGTATCCTTTCAAAGCTTTTGTGATATGATTGAGTGCTTGGTTACTATCAAAATAATGATATGATTGATGTTACTAATTTTTTTTAAGGTGTATAAGACAGGTTTGGTGACTTTGATGGTTGGGTGGGTGACTATTATGAAGCCCTTTGAGCAAATTGGTGATTAACCACAAGATGATAATCAAGATTTTGTCGTAGTAGGAGTTTGTAACCTATAAATATATTGTTGCAGTCAAAATATGGTGAGTACAGTGCTTGATAATGGATTGATAATAGTGAGGTATGGTTTAATTGATTTGTTGCCTTGGTGAATAAATGAAAGGATGAATTGTTCAAGTGTCAATAATCAGGTTTATGTTGTTTTTATGGTGGTTGAGAATGATGTGAATCTAATTGATTAAGTCAAAGTTTTCTTTAATATGGTTTTTGCTTTGAATGAATCAATTGGAATACTAATTAGTGGAATGATGAATGATGGCCTATGGAATGGCTAAGAGAATTTGAGTGGATTTTGGTTGAATGAAAAGTAGATTTTATGATGAAATTATATTTGATCTTCTCCTGATTCTATTTGGGATTGAAATCCCTTGAAGAAATGATGTTGATGGTGTTTGTTGGATGCTCTGCATAAGATGTACCCTGATGATTGAGTGTTTTGATATGATGCTCTACATCACTAACTGCCTTGTCTATGCTATTGCTTACTATTATGGTTTCATAGATTTTTTCCAAGCATCCATAGTTTGTCGTGGTGGTGCACCTTTGCAAGCACATGCCTCCATGTGAAGTAATTGCATTGTGTTGCTTATGTTGACTTTCTAAACAACTATATTGTACAGTTGAAATTTTATCATTTATCAACATCTAGTTATTAGTTATGGAATTTGAAGTACTAATGCTTTGAGTTTGAATGATGTGTAATGCAACGTAACCAAAAATATGAATATAAACTACACAAATATATTAAGTAGAATTCATTAGTTAAGTTCTCTTTATTCTATTACCTCCGTGTACGTTTGAGTGAATCCACTAGCACTAGGAGGTGTTTGCTTGAAACCACCAATATTAGCCTGTTCAACATCCAAAATCACATGTATTAAAATACCATTCATAAAACAATGCTATTAACATGTAATAAATTTATAATTGTTTACTAGTTACATACCCCACTGATAGGTGTACTACATAAATAAGTAGGTGGAGGACTGGTGTATCCAGTCTCAACACTATGACCCTGTAATTTTATTAAAATAATAAAACTAAATTAGTTAATCATGCATTTCAGAATCAAAATTTAATAAATTAAATTCAACGAACATGCTGACTTTTACCTAACTATCAATGCCATATGCACGATGCAAAATGTCAGCCATCCTCTCCATCCCCGTAGTAGCATTCATATCTTGTGTAGCAGCATACGGATCCTGCGTAGTAGCATACGGATCCTACATAGCAGCATACGGATCCTGCGTAGCAGCCTCCTGTGTGCTGGTGGGATCATATGAACAAGTCACCCCTCAAGATTGACAGACATGGATTTGAAGGCCACCACTCGAAGACTCCCCTGGATGGAATTGTATAATAGGGCTACTATGATGGATGACACTTTGGGTCAAAGTGTTGATCGCCTGCAATGTCTCTACGTCAGCACTCTCCTTTGCAACAATAGGCATAACAATGTGCTCATGAGGTGGCCTAGCGAGAGGTCGTCTCCCTTGCCACATAGGATATGGTTGTGCACTGGGCCTATCCTGAGCCGACCCCCCACCTCTCCCCTGGAACTCCCTCATATCAAAATAATTTGGGATTTGCTTCAATACGAACTCACTGTATAGTTTCCTAAGAAAATATTGGGGGACTTCACAATTATTGCACAGTGGGTAATCAAAGACCAAATACCATCTATCATAAAAATGGTTCCTAATCTCTTGGTGGTGGCACCAATGAATAGGAAACCTCTTTGCATTAAGGGTAAGATTTTGATTTGTTTTAGGGTCAGTGAATAGAGAGCACAAATCACCTTTAGTAATTTTTAAATCTTTTACTTGTTTATATGATAATTTGTCTACATAATATGCTCTAGCTACTTGCCTCCTATCTTGCCATCCAGATATTTGTTGGGTAATTGCATCTACATTTTTTAACATCTCTTTCAATGAATTTGCTAGACGCATTCTTTCTGTGGTTGAAGCATTTGGATCACTCAACCTATTGATAAGATCCTCAAGTTGTTTTCTATTGTTGTCAATTTCACTCCTCAGATTTTCTTGAGTGCCAAGAGGGTATTGAGTGATTGGTGGGGGAGGTTGATTTTGTTGTTGAGGTTGATTTTGTTGAGGATTTTGTTGTTGAGGATTTTCCTCCTCTTCTTGTTGAGGATTTGCAGGATTTCCTACAATTTTTTTTTAAAAAAATCAAATCTAACCTAAAACAAACAAAATCAATTTCAAACTAAGGAATTCAAAACAAATAGCAGACAATACTTACCTCTTGCACCTCTTTGTCGTCATGGTACCATATTTGCAAATCAAATCCAATTGTTGATAAAATTTGTAGAAATCCTTCCTCCTAGAATGCGAGCGCGAAAGTGAGGGTTTTTGGCCGCGGGCAGAGAGAAACAGTAAATAGAAAATGATAGTTTTAACTTTTTTTTTGCTTTTAAAACAACATAACACGAGCACGTTATAACGCGCTCGCGTTATCTCTTTCCAAAAAAAATTTTGGCCACAAAAGTGTGACCATCTTCATGCATCCGCCCAGGGTAAATGTGAATTCTGAAGATGAATAAATTATTTTTGCACTTTGTTATTGATACATTATGAACGAATGTTATCTCATTTATTGTTATGTGAAGAAATGCATATATGTGAATGGATGGATATTGAATTGATATTCTAACTTTGGAGATGTATTATGTGTAATGCCTATTTTTTTTGAAAAGGTGACTACCTTGGGCATATGTTAGTGAATGCAGGTATATGTTCAATTCTTCTAGGCAGAGGGGAAGTATCACTCAGGAGAAGATCTTGGTTAGGTAACCAATAACATAACCTATCTGAGCTTACACACACCACAATAGAATAATTGAGTTGAGTTATTATGTGGGAAGTTTGTAAGTCGTCCTTGGTTGATGTGTCTGCATTAGTAAAAGTCTTGTTTACTATTGAATGCATTATTGAGTGATGATTATATGTTTGAGCTTGTGATTTCTTTCCTTATTACTATGCTAGTATTGATGAGTAGGACATTCATGGAATATGTATACGTACACACGTGCATGTTGATGATAGACCATACACATGAAGAAACACATACATGAGGGCACATAGGTAGATGTACCTATGTACACTCATGGATGAGTTGCTTATGCACATGGAACTATCAAATGGACCTAACAACATGTATATGTATATGTATAGATATATCGCACGTAGGTGCTTATCAATACAATAGTAATTGTGTATTACTTTGGTGTGTGAATCGAATGTCTGTATATATATTATATACATATATCCATATGCATATATGTCTTGATATATGCGAATGATGGCAAATGGACATGCCCATAAAAATGTATCAATATATGTATACATACATATACATGTACATAAAGGTTTTTATATAAATATATATATGTACACAATCAATATTATTACTATGTGAATAACATCTTGTTTGTATTCAATTGGATATCGAATGTATACATACATGGTTGTTATAATATATATATATATATACATATACATATATACTTGTTGATATACATGCATATATGTATATGTGATTATATATATTAATATATATTTAAGTATTATAAATTGCTTGGGAGTCGATTATCATTGGAAATGATTATAGGCTGATTTGTTAACTTAAAGAAAAGATGAGTATATAATACTTGTGACTGTATTTCAAAGGCTGAATATTACTCATGCTATCCACACATAAAGAGCGAATAATCTGCAAATCAATTCGCATTCATGAAGTCGATATAAGAATAAGACTTGTTTGATGTCTTGTATGGAATTATTTTTGACTTGGTAAACTTTCAGACGCCATGTCATTAAGTAAATATTGACAATTGATAAATGTGTACAAGATTATGAACAACAGGTCGATGAATTGGTCAAACCGTTTAATGAGGTAAATCAACTCATCTTAGACTAAATCGATATGAGTTATGTGTTGCATATTTGATATTGATTGATTCAAATATGTAGTAAACTACACCAACTGTTGGAGAGATTTGTTTTCCTTGGCTCCACCTTATGAATCCTATTTGTTGTAGATGTTCATTGTGAAGGCAATTTGAATTACCCATTTTTCATCATGTGTTGATTTGAAATGATCATATTCTACTGTCAACAAGGTCGACCTGTAGCTTTGTTTTGCTGAGTATGTTCTTATTTGTGCACCACCTTTTAGCTAAGTTGAGTGAGTTGTTATACATGGTAAATACTGCCACAACTCATGCCTTTTTTGTAGGCTGGGTGGTTTCCAATCTACTGTATAAATAGGGAAGCAACCTCTCTATTTTGGTACACATTCCTTAAGTAATTTTTTACATTCTATCTACATTATTTTTCCATATTTTGAGAGAGAGCTTGAGAATTTGTGACAGTATTTTATCATATTGAGAGAAGTGTTTTATCAACTTGTGAGATAGAGGTTATTGTGATTTTCTTTGAGGAATCAAAACTAAGCTAGCTATTGTTTTGGGAAAGTTGTGTTCAGCCAGTCAAATTAGATAGTGTATTATAGGCATGAGGATAATCTTCCTTTATTTTTCTTAGCTTTTAAAAATATTTTTTCTTAATTGCTTAAACTTGTTTATTGTGAATACTTGCATTTAGGGAAAATTAGTATTTACTTTGAAAGAAAGCAGAAGCTGTTTATATTGTTTGTGAAGTGCTTGTATTTACTCTATAATAAGAGGGACTGTTTGTCATAGGTATTAATATACTGGATATGATTAAACAGTGGTAGCTTAAGGGTTACTCATAGCTAGTTATTTAATTATGCTAGATAGCTAGTAGGTTACTCCTAGAAATGTTGTCCATTGAAGGGAAGGAACTAGTAATTTTGCTTAATGAGTAGTGATACCTTAATTTGTGTTAAAAGGTGATAGGTTAATTCTGGGGTTTAAGCTTACCCATGGGAGGGATTACCAATGCATAGATTATAGTGACCTTAAGTCAAAACAAGCTTAATATGTGTAAGTGAATAGTTGAACTTCACTCAAAGTACTGAGTGAGAACACTTTAGCCAAAGTAGTGTGATTTTCTTTGGCTCCACTGTCAGTTCACCATGTCCATGCAGTACATGCTAGTTATCGAGTGTAGGGTTATAAATCCTAGTCATGTAGGGCACAACACTAAGCTTAGTGTGGTTTTTCATACGGGGTTACCCAACCAAGCTCTTCGTTGAAGGGTAGGTCCATCGATCATTGATAGATGTGTAGGGGACTGCATATGAGTCTGTGGTTAGTGAAAAAGAACTTGAGTGATGCTTCTCCTCCTCAGCAGGCAACAAAAGACCAAGGTTTTGAAAGGTGGATTCCTGGACCAGCTATATCTATTGCTCTGAAGCTCGATGGAGCTGTGTATGTAATTGTGTACATTCTTGGAATATTGTAATTTCTGAAATTATTATATTGAAATGGAATCCTTATTGTATATTGTTATGGCATCTTTGTTCATATATTCTTAGTAAAAGAAAAGAATTTTTTTATTACAATGGCTTGTTACATAGTTTATTTACTTGTACAGTGAAAATTTAGGAAAAATCTACTTCACAGAAAGGTTGGTGTGTTACAAGTTAGATGGATCAAATGATGAAAAAGAAGAGGGTTTATATGAGAGTTCAACTGATGATGTGTGGAATGAGCAAACTAAAGAATATGTAGATCCCATTAATCCTACCTTGAGAAGGTACACGAGATAATAAAATCCAATTGACAAGTATATAGCCACCAAATTTTTGTTGACTATTTTCTTGAGTATTGACAATTATCTTAGATCTTTCAAGGAGGAATTCTCTTTGAAGGATACTACGTCTTGGATGGTTTTTATACCTAAGATCGTGTTAGTTAATTTGAGGGAAGGAAACCATTTTTTACAAGTGGGTGTACAAAAAGAAATTTTGGTGTAAATGACTAGTTAAAGTGGTACAAGGTTAGATTGGTGACCAAGGGATAATCCTAGATAGAAAGTAAATTTTAATGAAATTCTCTTGTTACAAAGTTATCATCCATTGGATTCCTTTTACCCATTATTACAACTAGCAATTTTAAAATTGAGTAAATGGATGTTAAAACTATTTTCTTGCTTGGGGATCTTATGGAGTAGATTTATATGTGATAAATTGATCGTTTTATATTGAAATGAAAGGAACAAATGTTTTGTAGGTTGAAATGATTATTGTATGGTCTAAAACAATCCCCTAAGATGTGGTCCATAAGTTTCATTCTTTTAAATTGAAATTGAGTTTTTTTAGGAGTGACGAAGGTCATTGTGTTTATATTAATATTAATGATGATTATATACTAATCATTATATTTTATGTGGATGATATGTTGTTTGTTGGTAACAAAAAGGTGATGATCATATATCTCAAAACTCAAGTTTTTGGAAAAGTTGATATGGACTTGTGGATTGGAAAATATATCCTAGGATGGAGATCAATAGGGATAGGGTACACCATTTGTTTTTGTTGAGTGATGGCATATGAATATTTTTTTGTAATAGTTTAGTATGCATGAATGTAATCCAATTAGTATTCCATTTTTATTGATACTAAGCTTACTTCAAACACGTGTCTTAAATTTGATGATGACTTGCTTGGAATATCTAACATGTCTTATGCTAGTCTTGATATTTTGATGTATGCAATGGTTTACACTAGAAAGATATTTCCATAGTAGTGGAAGTTTTAAGTACTAGGTTTATTTCTAATCCTAGTAGAGAGCATTCCAGAGTTTCTTTAAAAATATATTTAGAGTTTGTGTGGAGCTTTTGCCTATTGTTTGTGTTATCATGGTATTGATGATGTAGAAAAGTCATTGGACATTAATAGATTGCTGATGTAAATTGGACATATGACATGAATAATTGAAGGTCAACTATTTAAGGAAGCTAAGGTACCAAAAAAATTCCTACACTAATCTTGAGAGGAGGATAATGCAATAATTTATAGATATTTGAAACAGTTACAAAAACTTAAACAAAAATAAACATAAATATCATGCATACTACAACATTTTGATTTACATAGGGAAAACCCTTTCAGGAGAAAAACCACACACTCCAAAATCCACCCAATATATTATTTAGAAATCACAAAGATTATAATATACTTGCAGAGAAAGCTTCTCATAGGAGTATCACCAACCAGAGATCCAGAGGCAACACGACCGCTATCACACTCTTAGAATACATTACAATACACAGTCATAATACAATGTCCTCATAAAATGGGGTTGCCTTCTAGGGCATGTCAAGCCAACAAAATATCGACTGTTAGATCTAAGACCTAATGATGAACAATTCATATTTACAATAATAAAGTATACATAAAATTTACCTTTCGGGGCATTTCCCTCAAGCCCTCGTCGGGGTGTGTGACCCCCACACCCCCCACTAGGGGGATGATCCCCCCCTACCCCTTGTGGGGGGGGGGGGGTACCCCCCTCCACACCCCCCATCGTTTACGTATCAAAAATACCTTATGTAATTGCAAGGTTGAGACATATTTTTTCAAAAAATCTCCCACTTGTCGAACACCTTGCAAGAGCAACAAGAGGGTGTTAAACATCATCTATTAATTGTTAGGGCTTGAAAGGCCCATAGTCTCTAAACACCATCTGAACTTCTCCAGCTCATAGGATTAATTAAAGAATCAACAACATTCATCAAATTCTCTACCTTAACCAACTTCACCCTGCCATCTTTGACCATATCTCTAACAAAATGATATTATACATCAATGTGCTTGGTCCTAGCATAAGATGTTGGGTTCTTAGCTAGACATATCACACTTTGACTTTCATTATAATTTATCATTGCACCTTGTTTTATTCCAATATTTGAACATAGTCTCTTAAGCCAAATGGATTCTTTACAAGCATGAGTAGCTGCCATGTACTCAGCTTCAACAATGGACAAAGCAACTATAGCCTATCACTTACTCATCCAACTAATTGCATCACCAAATAAAGTAAACTCATAAGCACCAGTGGATTGTCTACTATCAACATCACCTACCTAGTTTGAATCCACATAACTATGAATATCAAGGGAAATATTATCTTCAATCAAATTATTATGATAACACAAGGGATAATTTGAGGAACCACACAAATATGTGAAGACTCTTTTAACTGCATCCTAATGAACTCTACCAATATTAGACACATATATGGAAAGAAATCCCTCTGCTTGGGAAATGTATGGTCTAGTGCAAACCATAGCATACACCAAACTTACAACTATACTCTAGTAAGGAACTTTGCTTATGTCTTCCATCTCTAACAAGGATGTTGGATAATTTGAAATATATAACTTTATTCTAGCTAAAATAGGAACACACAATGGTCTACAATCTTGCATATCAAACCTCTGTAAAATTGAATTGAAATAATTACTTTGGCGAAGCCATCACTTTCTATTCAATCTATCTCTTTTAATTTCCATCCTAAAAATGTGTCTAGCTCCACCAAGGTCTTTCATTTCAAATTTAGCAACAAGTTGAGATTTTAGTTATGAAATCATACCTTTCCCTTTACCAATAAATAACATATCATCGACATATAACGCAATAAACAGAAAAATCACCATAATTTTTATAAAAAATACAATGATATGATTTAGAACACTTAAATCCCAAACTCAACACATTTGTATCAAATTCCTAGTACCACATCCTAGGACTCTGTTTTAGGCCATACAAAGATTTCTTTAATTTTCAAACCAATTTACTTTTACCTTTCACCATGTAGTGCTCTGGTTGTGTCATATAAATATCCTCCTCCAAGTCATCATGAAGGAAAGCAATTTTCACATCCATTTGCTCAACCTCTAAATCATAAGAAAATACAATAGAAAGAAAAAATCTAATGGATGTCATTTTTGCAACAAGAGAAAATATCTCACCATAATCAACACCCTCAACTTGAGAGTAACATTTTGCAACCAACCTTGCTTTGTACTTATCAATACCTCCATTTGAACCAATCTTTTTCTTAAACACCCATTTGAAACCAACATGTTTTCTTCCTTCAAGAAATGGTATAAGACCCCATGTATCATTCTTTTTCAAAGTTTCCATTTCTTCATCCATAGAAATATTCCATGATTCAACATCATTCATACCTAATGCCTCTTCTATCGATGTGGGTTCACCCATGTTAGTATTCAAAGAAAAAATGCATCTCCAATCATTAGGTGAATACCTTTCAAGTGGTTGCCTATGCCTTATAGACCTACAAACAAGCTGAGTTGGACATTATTCCTCCTCCTCTAAATATTCAGAGCTAGATGAGCTCACCTCAACTTCTTGTCTATCCATGGGCCTTGATTCAACTTTCTCAGGTGGAGAAGGAAATTGAATCACATCTTCTTGTTTACTTTTTTCTAGTTGCAATGTAACAAAAGAAGGATTAGTTACTCTGAAAAAAACACTTCTACTATATATTACCTTTTATGCAACAAGTTCCCAAAGCTTGTATCCTTTCACACTATAACTATATTTGATGAAGATACATTTCACAACCTTTTTCTCCAACTTTGTTGGCTTCTCATTTGGCACATGTGCATATGCCTCGCAACCAAAAACTCTAAGATGTCTTAATTAAGGCTTGTGACCCAATCATGCCTCTATAGCTGTCTTATTAATAAGCTGATGTAAGAGACCTATTAATTAGGTAACAGGCAGAGGCAACAACTTCAACCCAAAACCTTTGTTCTAGACCAACACCACTCAACATACTCCTAGCCTTCTCCATAAGTGTCCTAATCATTCTTTCTGTAACTCCATTCTACCGTGGAGAATATAGATTTGTCTTTTTCCTATGAATACCACAATTGTATACATCCAAAATTGGTATGGAGAAAATTAATTAAATACTAGTTATTTAATTAATAAAATCATTATTTCCTCTACTTATAAATAAATTGCAAAATTTATTTATATAGTTCATATTTCTTAATTCTTCCTATCTAAACCACTTTCTTCATGATTTAATTAAATAACCAAATTTAACTAATTTTTTTCATTTGATTAATTCCCTCCAACTAAATTTGAATTTTAAAATTGGAATTTAGTCACATTTTTCCATATTTTCTAACTTCCTTTCACCTCATCTTCCACCTCACCATGTGTCACATGAAATTAATTATTTCTAATTTCTAAATGGGAATTAATCCTCAAAAATTTTAACAACCTCAAAGACACATGGCTTCTCCTTTCCATTTATTCCCTTCAACACTTGGAAAGCTTGTTCTATTAAAGGGAACAACTTCCCTGATTCTCTCTAACCTCTTCGCTTCTCACCGTTGATCTCTCCATACTGAATCTTGATCATCCATTGCTGCCACATCACCTGATGCCTTGGTGAAATCTATAAATAGAGGCTCATTTAAAACTTTTCATATAGAGAGCATAGCATAAATATACTTTGCAGAAATACTTTCAACATTTGTGAGCTTAGCATTGGCATTTTAGATTATAATTTTTCATTTGATTTCAAGTAGTGTTATAATGGAAATTTCATTTCTAGGAACTTAATTTGTTGCATTAGCATTACATCATTTCCATAGCATATCCATTAGCTTAGCATTTTATCATTGCATCATTTCACATCATTCTGTATACAACATCATATCATTCAACACATCATTTAGCATATCATCCATCAAATTCATCAATCATGTAGATGTAGGTATAGTTCCTGCATTGTAGTTTAATGGATTCTCATTTCTTAGGTGTCATCATAGTAGTCTAGTGGATACCTAAAATATGAGAGCACTAATGGGTATGTGTAGGATCATCATGGAAAAAACAAGCCCTTAAGTGGCAATAAAATTTAGAAAAATCAAAGTTAGGCAACTTGACATAAAAAAATTGAATAAGTTATCTATATTATTTCAAAAATATGTAACAATAGAATTTGTAGCAAATTGAATGTAGTTTCTAAACTACTAGGTTTATTTAAAAATAAATAAATCTATTTGGTGAAAATTTGAAATTTCAATGCAGTAGTACTTAAATTTCAAGGAAAAAATAAGAAGTAGGTGTCTGTTTGACCACCCTAACCACAATAAAATGATAATTATTTTTTATAAGATTTTAGACATAAGTAGAGGACTCATGTCCTGATGTGATGCATATTTTTTTATAATTTGTTTCTAAGTAAATAATTAATTATGAATTATTTATTACAACTTTTAAAAAATATAAAAAACACGTATGTCTAACCACCTTAACTTGGTCAAAACTTCATGAAATTCAATTTTCTTTTTTTTAATCCTATATTATATGAAGCATAGAATGTGACACATGTTTTAGATTCAAAAAATTTGATACCGTTTGAAAGCTATAGATTTTTTTCAATTAGCCTATCAATTAGGACTTTAGTCATAATTCAAATAGAAAATGAATAATAATTATTTATTAAATTCAAAGTGAAACATAATTTATATTGGTGGAAAGCTGAGAATCTCCTTTAAAAACCCTTTTTGTTTCATCAATTTTGGGTAAAAAATTTTTGCTAGCCACATACCCATCATATTGCCACTTTTTGGCCCATCATGATCTTGCACATACCCTAATACAAGATCCTTAAGAATAGAGGATGATGGAACAGTTTTGAGGAATCACTTTATTATTTGTTTTTTTAAATTTGTTTTCCTTAATAGAACACGTTGCATCGATTGTGTGGTTTGAATTAATTGTTCTGATTCCCATATTTTACACACATAAATTGGTGCCCACCGTGGGGCTGGGCCCTTGTTATTTTAACATTTTCTAGAAAGTGTGCTTACAAGTTCGGATGTGAATTCTTCTGACGCAACCACAAATTCTTCTGGTGCACCTGAAACATTTTCTGGCACATACAATGACTATTACGGTGCAGCCATGAGTTCCTTCGACACATCCAAGCCATTCATTGGCATATCAGGGGGTTTCTATAGTACATTCATCACTTTCTGTAGTGCATTCACTATTTCCTATAATGCATTCACTACATTTTCAAGCGCATCTACCTTTTTAGCGTATTGAATTACTGTAATGGTGCATTTAATTTTCATTGCAAGATTTTGTAGATTCTGAAAACTGATGAATGTTTCTTGCTATGCAGGTTTCATAAATGTTGTCATAGACTACTGAAACCCTTGAACACTATCAAAGAAGATTTATTGAAAACTATTAATAATTTTGATGCAGAGGCTAGAGTTGATTTATTTCCTTTTGGTTAATTTAGGAATCTAGATTAATTAGGAGGGAAAGAACACCATATTTTTTGTGCTTGATGAATGGTAGGCATATGCTTTCCCCTTAAATGGGTGACCAAAAAGCTAGACCCATTTGTTTTTATTTTGTTTTATCCTTAGAGGGCCTGCCTTGTGGGAAAATGTAATCACCCAAGGGAATGACCCAACCAAGAACATGTTAAACCCAAGCAACTTCCACTCGGTATATAAGTGAGGGTACTTGAGGAAAGTTCAAGTATCACGAGGATTGTTCCGACAAGAAGGGCATCAATGGTCTCTTGCTGTATGGATGACCCCCCATGAACATAATGCCTATAATAGAGCCTTTTGTGATAGCAACCCAAAATCCTATTCTATTTATTAGTGCAGAAGGTCTAACCTTTGAAGTTGTCCCACATTTTTGTAGATTTTAGTAGAGATGAGAAGTATGCCATGGGAGGTTCATGGGTACTAAAGTTTGGCTGACCCAAGAAGTGAGTGTCATGGAGGGGAGCCAGTGTGTTCAAGATTCTAATCATCCACTAACAGTAGATGCAGCTAGAGTAAAATCCAAGTGGGAATCTAGTAAATATTGTCCTACACAACCTTTAGATTGTACATGTTTAATGTGTTTTATCAATGTGTTTTTGAATAAATTTCAAACAAAACATCACACATTGGAAGTGAAAACCTTGATTTAGAAAACATGCTTTGAAAAAAAAATTCTTTGACTGAAAAATCAGAAAAAATAAACTTGTAAGAAACTGTGACATTTTCCCAATTTAGTGAATCCATTGCTTGTTTTGGCGTATTTACACCATCCTCTAGCACATCCATCTACTGTTATAGTGCATACACTATATCTGCCAGCACATCCATTGCATTCTATAGCGCATTCACCCATTACTGTAGTTCATCCATCCAATACTTTGGCGTTTTCAAGCTATTTTGTAGCACATCCAATCAATCCTATAGTGCATTCAAGACCTTCTATAGTGCATACAAGTTATTCTATAGCACATCTTCCTTTCAGCACATACGCTGACTGTTATAGTGCATCCACTAGATTTATAACCAGAAAGCTAAATTTGACCCCCTATCTAACATTTTGAACCCAGATTTAGGGATATTTTCCATAGAGAAGTTAATTCCTTATCCCAACATTGCTTTAAACTTGGAAGAATTAGCATTTACAAGTGGAATCATTTACCTAAACTTTGGTCAAACATCTAAAAGTTCCCAACCATCATCAAACCCAAATTTGATCATCAAGTTGAGTTTCACCATCAGGATTTGTCATCCTTCATCTAGAAACAACACACTTTAAATAAAATTTTATTACCTTAGTCCCATCAATAGGATTTATCATTCTATTTGACTTAGGTATCTCTTTGGCACTCCTAAACAATGATTAAAATTTAGAAAACCTTCATCACTTGCATGCCCATTTTAATAAGATCCCAAAAGCAAAAACTTAAGGAGAAGGAAATTGAACTTCAAAACACCATGGGTGAACCAGAAGAAAACCCTTTCCACAAAATCCATTAAAATGAAACAAAAGAAATAACAGAGGAGGAAATAGAACAAGCAAACCAAGATCCCAAATTTCACAAATTCCTAGAGAGGATCTTTGAAAAGGATGGGGAAAAATACCTTCTAATGTTAGCAAACCAAAGGGTCAAATTACCAAGTGATTTTGATGTCAACAAATTGGATAAAGCACCAAAGAAAACTGAAATTGAAACACCAAATGCAGATCAAATGACTGCCCTAACACATCAAATGAAAAACCTTCAACAACAATTACAAGACATGCAAAGAGGGACTACCAAAAGATACTTGTTACAAGATATTTGTCCCTACCATTTTGATAGGAATTTGAACATGATACCATTCCCACCAAATTGTGACCTCCCAAAATATGACAAATACAATGAAAAATTTGACTCGTAGACCATGTGAGGGAATTTCAAACCATGAGTCTTGAGTTTGCACACGAAGACACCTACTTGATGAGAATTTTTCCTCGTAGCTTGGGAGGCCATTGTATGGAATGGTTTTTGAAACTATCGCCAGGCATAAGATCCTTTGAAGAAATTTTCAACAAATTTATCACTCAATATTCATATAACATTTCACATGAGATAACCATGAAGGATCTTTGCAATACCAAATAGAAACAAGGATAATCCTTTCTCATATTCTTACAAAGATGGACAAGGTTATTTGCTCGATAAGCTTGTCCTATACCTGAACAAGAAAAGATGGAGATTTTTATTGACAACCTCAATAGTGAAATGAGCTATAGGCTGCAATTGCAATGTCCCCCTAGCTTTGAGAAGATGATTGAAAATGGTGTCAAAATTGAAGAAGCTTTAGTCCAAAGAGGGGTATTGAAAATTCACAATGAAGGATCAAACAATGCTAGCTCTTCCAATCATCATAACAATAATGAGAAATCAGAATTTTGGACAAGAAACAAGAATACCAATGATGGTGCCACCAAAACACATAATGCCAAACCAGTCTTTAATCTATTAGGAACCACAACCAAGACTGATCAAAACACCAATCAAGGCACTAATCAAAATTTTAACCAACAAAACAATTAAAACAACCACAATAAAAGTAATACCACATCTAAACCTCCACCCTATCAAACCCAATCAAACCACAAAAAATTCACACCTATGGGCCAATCACACGAATCTACATTGAGAGAACTTCTTGTAAATAACCTTATAACACTACTTGACACTCGAGGCTTCGAACCAAAAGTTAAATCGTCATGGTGGAATGATGCTTATTAATGTGAATTTCATCGGTGCAAAGGTCATCAAAAAAATAGTTGCATGCAATTGAAACACAAGATACAAGACTTAATAGATGACAAAGTCATATGAATAGAAGGACCCCAAACAAATGCTGATCACGAAGCATTCAAAAATCTCTTACCGAACTATGAAAAAGGGGAGTCCTCTACAACGAACAACAAAGGGAAGAATGTAAACTATGTCCGTGATACGATCATCCTTTATATCTCAGCAGTGGAAGATCAAATGAATAACATTAAAACCAATGACAACCAAGACATTATGGCAGCCAAAAAATCAAATTAATGACATTCCAATTGAACATGAACAAGACATCATTATAGTTGAAAATCAGATTAATGACATCAAACAAGACATAGCTATGTAATTGATACTCAAATTAATGTCATTAAAATCAATGGGAAACAAGACATCATGCCAGTAAATGTGACCATGAGAGCACAAGCCAAATATGTACTAAAAGGTAGCTCATCTAAAACACCTGCTGCCTTGTCCAATCAATATAACATAGTAGACCAATTATAAAATATCCCCACACAAATATCTATGTTGGAATTGCTCAGGATTTCACCCACCCAAAAAGAGATTTTGGAAAAAGCCCTAGTGGACAGGTCACAATACCAATGGATTTGGAAGTTTGTAAGTTTGAGGCCATGGTAGGACATTTGACGAACCCTCATTGCTTATCTTTTTTAGAAAATGATGATGCATCTATTTCTCATCCCCACAATCCACCACTCCATATTGAAGTCCTAATTCATAAACATCATGTCAAACATGTCCTAATAGATGGAGGAGTCGACCTGAATATATGTACTTTAAAGCTTGCTTGTGCCCTAGGATTTTTTGAAAAAGCAATAGATTCAAAGAAAAAGATTACAATAAAAGCATATGATGATGAGGAAATATCTTCACAAGGATTGATTGTCTTACCCATTCAAGTAGGACCAATTCAGAAAGATGTAATCTACCAAGTCTTAGACAAGGATTTTACCTACAACATACTATTGGGTCACCCATGGATCCATGAAATGCAAGCGGTCCTGTCAACATACCACCAATGTTTGAAATTCCCTTGTGGTGGCCAAGAAATTACCATCTCAACTGATTCTAATAGTCCTCAATATTGCAACACCCTTATATCGGTCCAAGATGTCTTTGTGCCTCATAACAGAGAAGCTTCCACTTCCATCTCTACCAGTAATCAAATCCAATCAAATTCCTTGTTAAAACCGTTGGTCACTTCAACAAATCATGAAAGTCAATCAAGTTCCATGTCTAAACAATTTGAGAAAAAGGAAGGAGTTGCTCCTTCTACGTCCTCAAATCATGAAATAACAATTTGAGAAAAAAATTCCAAATCAAAGATAAAGGTGTGGGTGAATATTTCATTGAACAATCTCTATGCCTTTCATAGTTGTCTTCCCCAAAGTCATATGGGAAACCCTCAACATCAACGTAATAGTCATCACAACCACTTAAACACTCTTTGATGGTTGATTTGTAAAAGAAGGCACCATAGTTGACGAAGCTGAAGACAAGGATGTTCTAAACTAGCTTTATAAGGACAAAGAAGATCCCAAGCAACAAATGAAAATGTACAAACAACACAAAATGGAAAAGGATTCACAATCTTAGAAAAGATGGGATACGAGGGAAAAGGCCCTGCAGGAAAAATAAAAGAAGGAATTGTGGAAACAATTCAACCCCTCTTAATCAATCCAAAAGACAAGACTGGGATGGGTTATAAAGAGGAGACAAAAGAAGAGATAACTCATAGGGTTGTTGAGAGAATCTTACAACTACAAGCTAGTGATGATCATGAAACTGATTCAAATGAATATGAGTGGGATTCACTATCCAAAGAGTCTTGTCATGGCAAGGAAATTGATGTGGTACACAAGTATTCACCCCTACTTGAGGAGGGACAAGGTTCAGGTTCTAGATCACTTGAAATAGGATCACAACATATTGATGACTCCAACAAAGACGATCAGACTAGGATTGAAACAAATAATTTAGAGGAAAGTTACCTTATAGACCTCATATTTCTATTAGACAAATCAAAGACATCGCCATCAAGACTCTTACTATCTCCGACCTTAACTAGTCTAATGATTCCTTACCCCTAGTACATCCTGAACTCATAGATTAGGACCAAACTGAGTCATTTGATATCCCCACCTTTTCAAACAATGATGCCATCGTCAACTTCCTCTGTTTTGAAAATCCTAAAGTAGATTCCACCATTGAATGTCATAATGAAGCTTCCAAACAGGGGAGTGCCAAATATTTTAGTTACAAAATGAATAATGTGGGAAATAGATCTGATGGTGAAAACCATTCAATGGTAGTATCAGATCCATAAAAAGTAAAAGTAAAGAGTGCATCCAACAACGAAAACCTCTCTGAGGCGTTACAGGATGGAAGATTCGACACTCTCCCAGAACATTTTCAGGAAAGATCAAAAGTATTGATTGATCCCATACAATCCATCAATATCGGAAATGTAGAAACAATGAAGACTATCCATCTAGCGACATCCTTGACAAACCAAGAAAAACCAAGCTTCCTCAAATTCTTCATAGAGAAACAAATCAACTTTTCTTGGTCATATGCCAACATGCCAAGGATTGATCCAGATCTTATCATGCACCACCTATCCTTACCACCAAGAGTAAAACCAATTAAGCAAAAGCTAAGGAAAATGCATCCGCATATTGCCCTATTGGTAAAAGCAGAGTTGAAGAAGTTATTAGATGCAAGATTCATCAGACCCATTAATTATGCCAAGTGGATCTCCAACATTGTACTAGTCTCAAATCCTGACAACAACATCTGCATTTGCACAGATTCCTGAGATCTTAATAAGGCTTGCCCTAAAGATGATTTTCCTCTACCTAACATAGACATCATAGTGGACTTAACATCGAGACATGGCATTTTGTCACTTATGGATGGTTTTTTTGGTTATAATAAAATCAAGATAGCTCTAGAGGATCAAGATAAGACATCCTTCACATGTCCATGGGGAACATTCTATTGGAATGTCATGCCATTCGGATTGAAGAATGTAGGAGCCACTCATTAGTGTGTCATAATGATAATTTTTCATGATATGATGCATACCTTCATGGAAGACTATGTGGATGATCTATTGGCCAAATCATACACCAGAGAAGGAAACTTAGAGATCTTGGACAAAATTTTTACCAGACTGGAGAAGTTCATTGTACAACTAAATCCAAAGAAATGTGTGTTTGGGGTGACTTTAGCTAAACTCTTGGGATATATAGATTTAGAAAAAGGCATTGAGGTAGACCCAACAAAAGTTAAAGCTATCATGGAGATTCTGTGACCCAAAAAAATTAGCTAGCTATGATCTCTGCAAGGGAGATTCCAATCAATCCAAAGATTTATCTCACAATTGGTAGACAAGACCCATCCTTTCACTCACTTGCTACACAAAAATGTTTCTTTCCGATGGGATGAGAAATGTGAAGAGGCCTTCAACCAATTAAAACAATATATAATGAGTCCACGTATCTTAATACCACTAGCAGATGAAAAGCCACTCTTATTATACATTGCAACAACTAAGATATCATTGGGAACCTTGTTAGCATAGGAGGATTCAACAGGAAAAGAAAGAGCAATTTATTATATCAGCAGGACGCTAAATGGCTATGAAATCAATTATACACCCATTGAAAAGGCTTGTTTGGTAGTAGTGTTCGCTACCCAACAACTACGACACTACATGCTAACTCATACCATCAAGTTAATAGCCAAAATAGATCCAATAAAATACCTCCTCAACAAATCTAATCTAACTAGAAGACTGGCCAAGTGGGTTATGATACTAAGTGAATTTGACATCCAATATGTGGATAGGAAAGCAATAAAAGGACAAGCAATCGCAGACCAATTGGCTGAAGCATCCCTACTAGATGATCATCCTCTATACATTGAGTTTTCAGATGCTAATGTCCTCATAGCCAAAATAGATCCAATAAAATACCTCCTCAACAAATCTAATCTAACTAGAAGGCTGGCCAAGTGGGTTATGATACTAAGTGAATTTGACATCCAATATGTGGATAGGAAAGCAATAAAAGGACAAGCAATTGTAGACCAATTGGCTGAAGCATCCCTACCAGATGATCATCCTCTATACATTGAGTTTCCAGATGCTGATGTCCTCACCTTGACTGCACAATAGTGGAAATTATACTTTGATGGATCACACACACAACATGGATGAGGGGACGAAATCCTATTTGTCACTCCACAAGGACATACCATTCCGAAATCATATAGGTTGATGTTCCCTTGCACCAAAAACATGGTGAAGTATGAAGCATTAATCATTGGCATTAAGATAGTAGTATAATGGAAAATCCTAGAATTGCAAGTCTACGAAGATTCTTAGTTGGTCATTAACCAGGTCAATGATGATTATCAAACAAAGGAAAACAAATTGATGCCCTACAAAAGAATGACTGATGATTTTAAGAAATACTTTGTGGATATAAAATTTGAGCAGATTTCTAGAGTGGATAATAAAGCTGTCGATGCCATGGCCACTATTGCTTCCTTATTACAAATTCTAGAGAAAAGAAGTCATTATGAGTTCATGGTGGAACAACTATTTACCTCTGCTTATAATGATACGAAGTCCAAAGTTATGTCACTTGGTTGATGCTGATACCTCAATCTATGGTAAAATTTATACCTATCTAAAAGATAACACCCTTCCACCCAACCTATCCCGAAACCAAAAATGAAACTTCATTCACCAAGACGCCCGACATACTCTTATCATGGATGTACTTTATCGACAAGGTCTTGAAAAAATGGATGTACTTTATCGACAAGGTCTTGAAAAAACTATCCTTCGATGTCTAGAACGTGATGAGTCTGAAATGACTTTACGGTAAGTTCATGAGGGAATTTATGGAACTCATTCAAGAGGTTTAACCTTAGCCAATAAACTCCTCAGTTTAGGGTATTACTGGCCAAACATGGAGGAGTCTTTTTAGTTCATCAAGAAATGCCAAAAGTGTCAGATTCATGGCAACCTCATCCATGCACCAACACAAGAGCTTCAACCATTCACATCAACATGACCCTTTTTTCAGTGGGGTTGCATCTTGTAGGTAAAATTTATCCACCTTTGTCAAATGGACACAAGTTTATCATCACAACCACATAATACTTCACAAAGTGGATTGAAGCTATTCCTCTAATCACCATCACAGGAGATAAAATTTCATCCTTCATCCTCAATTACATCATCTGTCAATACAACATCCCTTAATCCATTGTCACTAACAATGGAAGACCATTCAAAAATAAAGACATGCAAGAACTGTGTGAGAAGTTCAATATCCAACATCGCTTCTCCACACCATATTACCCTCAAGGAAACGGTCAAGCAGAGGCCTCCAACAAAAATATTTTGAAAATCTTGAAGAAAATGGTCAATGACACTGGACATGATTGGCACATCCAATTAAACCCTGCTTTGTGGGCATATTGAACCAGTATCCATACACCAACAGGAGCCACACCATATGATCTTGTATATAGATCTAAGGCCATTGTACCCATTGAGGTTGAATTACCATCACTTTGTGTGTTATTGAAGAGTATTATCTCTGATGAGGACTACCGGGTATCTAGATTGCATGAGTTGGAAATTATTGGATGAACGACGTCAACATGCAGTGAACCACTTGAAAGCCTACTAGCAACGAATGTCTATAAGCTATAATAATAAGGTCAAACCAATAATATTTCAAGTTTGTGACTTGGTATTGAAGGAGAATCCACGCAATCATCAAGATAGGGAGAAGAAAGGAAATTTTGAACCAAATTGGTTGGGCCCCTTTGTCATTGTGTCAATCTATGGATCAAGAGCATACTAGCTATCCATGCTAGAAGGAGACCTATTTGAGGAGCCCATGAACACTCTCCATCTCAAGAAATTCTACACATGATTCATCTGATGCATCATAAAAGTCCTGAAGAAATCCAAAAAAATAGAAAAAGTCAAAGAAATCCAAAAAAATATAAAAAATCTTGAAGAAATCCAAAAAAATCAGAAAAATTCTTGAAGAAATACAAAAAAAATAAATTAGAAAATGTCCTAAAAAATGGTCACCCTGATGAAAACCTAGCAAATAGGTGTCTTGGTAATAACAAAAAAAGAGAAAAATACAAAAAAATCAAAAAAGAGAATTTAAATAGAAAAAAAGTGAAAAAGTGAAAAAATCAAAAAAATCATAAAATATGAGAAAAGTGCAATAAAAGCAAGTAGTGAAAACCTAGAAAAAGGCACTATTTGTGATGGGTTAGCTTCTTCCTCTATTGGAATGTGTGTCAACCATTGGCTCTTCGCTATCACTATCCACGTTTATCATTTGAGTCTCATGTACATATCCGGGCGTCGTGGTCGTGTCTCACCTTGGCTTGGTGATCATTGTACATATCCATAATGAATTGGTTTGTTTCCACTGGGGGAAAAATCCTGAACTCACTGGGGGAATCTATCTTTGAGATTAAAATGACAAACAAACTACAATATGACAACATGATAAAAAAAACACAACGATCAAGTGAACATCAACATTGAACATCAATCATAATCACAAAACCAACCATTCGAACCAACAACAACAAGATCAAACCAAAACAAAACTCATTGGATGGTCATCTTCTGAATCAAGTTTTTATCACTTTGGCATGAATGTTCAAATTATTTGCATCATGATTGTTGTTATCATTTGTCTGGAGCAACTCAAGGATGTCAATAACTAGAGAAGCTATGATCGAGAATGATATTTTTCTTTGTCCGTTGTTTGTGAGTTGATCATTATTACTATGTGAATCATTGTGGGACATGCTCTACAAAGTATCACTGATGAAATTCTACATTCACATAGGAAAATGATAAACTCTTGTCTGTTTATGCAAGAAATGCTCAGGTCATCTCGGTCCAATTATACCTAGATGCTTGTGTTAACTTCCACTATCAAACATCATGAAAGAAGTACTCAAGTCATCATGGTCTAATTATACCATTGATATTTTTACTTACTTTCAACATTTCAAAAGCTCAATGATGATACCAAGCACAATAAATTGATTATTGGGATGACAACATTGCATTATTAGGTTTGCATGTTTAGGCTGCATTCATACTAAGTGTTGCATTTGCATTTATAGATTTCTCCAAGGCTAGTATAATTTTACGAGTGATGTTATCTCTATCATTAACAGATTGAGTACATTGACATAAAAAAAAAGGTCATTTTCATTGAGATGCATAGGCATTAGGAGGTCATTCACATTATCACATCATTTCATATCCCATCTAGTCCTTAGGTCATATATTTGTATCGTAAAAAAAAAAAAAAAAGCATTATCGTATCATTTTCTATGCATTCATTAGGTCATATAATTGCATCATGAAAATCCAAAAACAAAGAATTTATCATATCATTTCCATCCACTTACACATTTACTCATACATTTGAATTAAAAAAAATCCAAAAAGAAACATTTCATAATCCATTTCATACATGTGTTCATACATTTGCATAATAAAAATGCAAAACATAGAGTACAATGCATCTCATACATCATAATAAAGCATCATCCATGGGAACACCTAGAATTATGCATTATCATTCAATCATTCCATCCATCCATTTATCATCCATTCACCCATTTTCATTGCATCATATATTTGCATCAAAAAAGTACAAAAAAACAATAGTAGGCATAAGATTTCATTCACAACATAAGATTCATCACTTATAGCATATAGGCATCATTTGTAAAGCATCATAGAATCATAACACATGTTGCATTCATATCATCACAATATAGAACATCACATAGCATACATAATAAGAAACCAAATGCATCCATCATGATCAACACACATAAGCACATAGATCAGCCATCATCATCATTGCATATATATCTCAAAATAATGTCAAGTGTATAGGGATATCCAAATATGAAGAGATAAATCATACAAAATGGCAATAAATCATCAAAAAAATGGCAATAAATCATCAAGTATCAATGTATACATGTCCAAAATACAACAAACATCATGTATCAGAGCTATGTGGTACTCCCCCCAGACGGTGCCGACATCCCGGGACCTATGCCTCCTCCACCTGATGGACTTGTGCTTGGCTCTTGTGAAAGTGGTTGTGTCACACCCCTGCTAGTAGTCCTTTTTTGGGTGCGTCTAGCAAACTGTGAGTAGCTCTCACAATGCTTTGGTGGAACAACCTCATGATATTTAATATGATAAAACTCTACCTCCTTGGCAGTGTCATACCTCCAGAAAATGATATGCTATCCCAATGCCCTCCATAGCCCTCTACAGTCTTTCTACTATACCCTCTGCCTGATCTACCTACAGTCTCAACCTATCCCTCTCTGCTATCAAGGCAGTAATTTTTCCCTATGCTTGTGAGAGTTGTGCCTATGCCTACGAGACCTATGCCTGTGTCTGCATCTGCACCTATGCCTGTGACTACAACTATCCCTGAATTTGTGTCAACTGGCCTTGAAGTGTCTAGACCTGATCTTGTTGCTACTGAGAAGGAAACCATATCTGTACGTGCTGTTGTGCCACAACTACTAAGGATCGCCTCTTCCGAGGCACTCTGACATCTAGTCCTGGATGGGTACCCCCTCCTCCATCTCCCTCACCACCATCCCCATCTCCACCTCCACTGTCATCATCTCCACCTTCCCCATCTCCTCCATCCCCATCACCACCATCTCCCTCCTCCTCATCCCCACCACCTATGTCTCTCCTTCATCTGGGTGCTCTATCCTCATCATCCTCCAGTGCCGACACTGGCTCATTAGGCCTCAAGATCCTAGGAAAAAAATGTCCACAAAAGTACTACAAGTACTCCTCTATCATATATCCCTCCACAATCTCTGGATGATAGTCCCAAATCACTAGCTGTAATCTATGGTACTCATCACAAGCAACATTGTAGGATAAGGTGGGTCCCCACTCTGTGGAATCCTGCTATCTCCATGCATATGTATCTAATCCTTGTGGAATCCCCTGCACTCTGCCATACTATCTAAGTACCCTCATCAGTAGGAATTTCTCAATAATGAAACATGTCCATCCAATGAGATATCTAGTTGTGCCAACATAAGGCATCTCCAAGTGATCCTCGACCCACTACTCGCAATCCACATATGGTTGCCATGTCATGGAATCTAGGTTGTCCACTACACATCTCTAATACTCTAGTTTTCCCAGCTTATGTTGGACAACTGGGCTGGTATAACCATAAACATAAGGTCTCCCAATCAGTTGATACCTATTTTTCCCTAGGCGTGTCACTGCTATATGCTCCCAGGCCCACATCTATAACAATGTCACCCTTGCAGATATACTAATGCCTCCAAGATAAACTACCTGATGTAAATCATGATATAAGTATGCAAGCATGCACGAACCCCAAGCATACCGAGTCCCAGACAAAATCATATGCTCTAGTTTATGACCCCGACCAATAGACAATCCCTTTGACCTCTTGTTGGGACATAGGAAGCCACTGAAAAAACCTGCAAGCATGAAAGGTAAAGGGGCATAACTCTCAAACATCTCTTGCCAAGGCATCTCATTCCCACTAATCTGATCATCATGGAATATCCGGTGTAAAGCATGTGTACCACCTTGCTTCGCTTGATCATACACAACAATGTCACTCATCACAGGAATCCACAAGATCCTGTAGACATCCTTTGGCATCACAGTCATCTCTCCAGTGGCCAGATGAAAGGTGTTGTGGTCGCTATGTCCCCTCTCTGCCAGTGCGGTCAACAATCACCGATTAATCCTATCTGGGGCATGTCAATCAATGAAGATAATCCACATCTCTCAATAATATCTCTATCAGCCTATGACAGCCATGGAAAGCGCTCTCATGAGTGAAGATTAGATAAATCACCCTCCTATCATTGTAACATATCACAATCACCATATCAATCAATCAAATCAACAAAGCAATCAATATCAAGCAATCAATCATCCTACCAGCTCAAGTGAGATTTTCATCAAATCTTATGAACATCTACTTTTGATCCTCGCCTATCATGAGGTCAAATCAGCATCATCATTATTGAATCTCACCTATCATGAGATCAATAAATCATCTAATCTATCAACAACAGAAAATCACTGGCAGACATGATTAAACATCATCAAAATCAAGGAGAACAACAAACAATCTTCAATCTATCCTAGATGCGCTACTACAGTGCTTCTATGCGCTATCTAAAAACCCTGATGTGCTAAAACTATCATCCTAGATGCGCCATTACAGACCATTGATGCGCTGCTTCGGGCTTGGGATGCACTAAATCCCTAATTTGATGCACTAGAAAACCTAACCTATGTGTTAGAAAACACCTATGCACTAAAACAGATGGCCAATGTGCTAAACTGTGAAGAACATCAAAATTTCAAAATTAAAAATGTGGGAAAAACAATTCAAAAATTCACAAAGAAGGTTTTGGAAATTCGTATCAGAGGTCCATATACCACTGGCTGGTTATGTCGCCACACACGCTTGAACCGATGAGTCTTGTAGGGGATCACCATCTTTGGCTAAATTTCTCAAGTTGCTCTCTCACTCAACAATTTCAAAATCAAAAGTGTACAAATGAGTTTCTTTTTTCACTTTTTGCCTATTAAAAGGGGTAATTAAAGTGGGATTTATGATAGGATATTTTTATTTTTTTTAAGGATCAATTAATCAAATTGCAGGTTATTTCTTCTATGTCGGGAGAAAAATTGCTGGAATATCATCAAATCAGAAAATTACCATCAACACCATCAAAAATTCCCCGATTTATCTCCCGAGGGGGCATATATCCGTTATCTCTTAAAAATTACCATATGGGGCATTATTGAAATTTTATCAGCATTGGAAAATTATTTTTTGAAGCAATGTGTAAACACATCACTTCAAAGGGGAAAAATGTATACATCCAAAATTGGTCTGGAGAAAATGAATTAAATACTAGTTATTTAATGAATAAAATCTTTATTTCCTCCACTTATAAATAAATTGAAAATTTTATTTATATAGTTCATATTTCTTAATTCTTCCTATCTAAACCACTTTCTTCACGATTTAATTAAATACCCAAATTTAACTAATTTTTTTTTATTTGATTAATTCCCTCCAACTAAATTTGAATTTTAAAATTTGAATTTAGTCACATTTCTCCATATTTTCTAACTTCCTTCCACCTCATCTTCCACCTCACCATGTGTCACATGAAATTAATTATTTCTAATTTCTAAATGGGCATTTATCCTCAAAAAATTTAACAACTTCAGAGACACATGGCTTCTCCTTTCCATTTATTCCCTTCTACATTTGGCAAGCTTGTTCTATTAAAGGGAACAACTTCCCTAATTCTCTCTAACCTCTTCGCTTCTCACCGTTGATCTCTCTAGACTGAATCCTGATCATCCATTGCTGCTACATCACTTGATGCCTTGGTGAAATCTATAAATAGAGGCTCATTTACAACTTTTCATATAGAGAGCATAGCATAAATCTACTCTACAGAAATACTTTCAGCATTTGTGAGCTTAGCATTGGCATTTTAGCTTAGAATTTAACATTTGATTTCAAAGTGTTATAATGGCAATTTCATTTCTATGAACTTAATTAGTTGCATTAGCATTACATCATTTCCATAGCATTTCCATTAGCTTAGCATTTTATCATTGCATCATTTAACATCATTTTGTATACAACATCATATCATTCAACACATCATTTAGCATATCATCCATCAAATTCATCAATAATGTAGATGTAGGTATAGTTCCTACATTGTAGTTTAATGGCTTCTCATTTCTTAGTTTTCATCCCAATAGTCTAGTGCATACCTAAAATTTGAGAGCACTAATACAGGATCCTTAAGAATAGAGGACGATGGAACGGTTTTGAGGAATCGCTTTATCATTTGTTTTGTTAAATTTGATTTCTTTAATATAACACATTGCATCGATTGTGTGGTTTGAATTAATTGTTCTGATTCCCATATTTTACACACATAAATAATATTTACAAAATCTACCAAAATCATTAGAGCAAAATTCAACGCCATTATCAATCCTCAAAAAAATTATTTTCTTTCCAATCTACAACTCAATCATTTCTTTAAATTCTTTAAATTGACTGAAAATTTCAAATTTACTCTTTAGAAAATATACCCATGTCTTTCTACTATAATCATCAATAAATGAAACATAATATGTGGATTTTCCAATTGAAGGGACATCTACAAGACTAAACACATCAAAACGAATAAGATCCAACACACCACAAGATTTATGAGGACTTGAGCAAAACTAAATGTGGTTTTATTTTCCATAAATGCAATGCTCATAGAAATCAAATTCAAGATTATAATCAAATAACCCTTCAACAAGGTTTTTATTTTTCAAGGTCCTTAGACCCTTTTCTCTAATGTGGCCAAGCCTTAGGTGCCATAACATAATTTTATGTGCAAGTAACTTTGATTCAAAAGAAAGAGCACCATTTGGTACCTAAAAAGCATGACAATTTGTTGAAGATGAAACCTTCACCTCTTCCACAAACTTTCTTTACACAAAAATACTATTGCACTCAACAATTCATGCATCAATGGTGCAGGAGCACCTAGCAAAGTTCACCTGGCAAAGTTCAAGGTTTATTTGAAATTTTGGTTGAAGTTATAATTTTGTTGTGCTAGCATAAGGTCATGTTGACCATTGTTTTAGGTGTTTGGGGTTGTTTTTAATCTTTTGGAAAGAAGGTGACAAGTGTTATATAGTTTGGCAACATCATTGTGCTAAGTTGTCAAAAGTTGGCAAAGTGTTAGAAAACACAGTGTGTTCTATAACACTCACTTTTAAGTCATTCTAATGCTCGACCCAAGCTTAAAAATTGTTTTTAAGGCCTATTTAAGGCATGCTTCGACCATATGATAGGGTTGGAGGCATTTTTGTTAGATTGATATTTTGTAAAGCTGAAGGAAACAGCATTGGAGGACAGTTTTTCTATATTTTTGCATTCAAACTAAACTATAATGGAGTGATCCTGCTGTTCTTTTGTTTATAGCATGTAGTGTTGATATTGTGCTAGCTTGGAGTGCATTTTATTTGTCTTTACGAATTGTTTTTCATCTTTTGTTTGGATATAGTTAGTTTTCTGCATTTTCAGGCTTGTAACAGGCAATTTTGAAATAATGGAGTCCTAGAGCACCTTCCCACCGTAAAAATTGTATGGAATCTTGGGAATAGTGTCTAGGCTCCCTCCTTGTAAATATGGTAGCTTGTAGGGTTTGTGGCAGTGCAGGAGGCGCTAGAAAAGCTTTGCCCTAGGCGAGCTAGTGCAGGTCCAGTTGGGGCAGACTTGGAGAAAAAGACTTATAACTTGTAGGGGAGGTGAGATCTTGAAGAAATTATTTTTGAAAAATTTAGGGGGTGGTCTTGGCTAAGAATGGTGATCAGAAGGAGGTTTTATCAGTGCATTTGATAGGAGAATTCTTCACCAGTCCTAAAACAATTTTGAGCAGCTTGAAACCCTAGGTTTTTAACCATTTTTGTGTTTGAGCAGAGTACAGCCTATACAGGGCTACAACCCTAAGAATCTTGGAGGTGTAGGCATAATAAGCACCAATTCTTAACAAAGAACCCTAGTCTTTGGTGGTTTTTAAAAGAAATTGCATTTTATTCCTGTAAGAGGCCTAATTGGGCTCTTAGGTTAGTACCCCAAAACTAGGTTTTGGTGGTAGCAATGAAAGAATGAAGACTTGTGATTGAACAAGAATCACAGTGGGATGGTTTTGAAGCCTTGGAGGATACCACACACCCCTACAACAATTTGAGGAGATTTGGAGAGTTAGTTGGTCTTTAGGAAGATTGAAGGCCAAGGTGGAAAATGGAGGAGAAAGCACCAAGTTTGGCTTGGGTAGATGTATGCAATTGATAGGAGGGTTGGCTAGAAGAACCAGGGGTGTCTAAAAAGTCTTAGGACCTATAGGTTCAAGAAGGTGGAGAGAAACACCAAAGGTTTTGCCAAGGTGAGACCAAGAGCATGGGACTATGATTGTCTCATCCAACCCCTGCCCTATCAGATTGGTATCAGAGCAAGCAAAAGATTTGGGAAGCATCTTATATGTCAGAAGTTGAGTCAAGTGAATCACCGACCATGGTGACAAATGCACAATTAGCCAAGATGGTTGAAGGACAAGAGGAGGAAAACAAGATGTTAAAAGAAAGAATAGAGTAACTTGGGAAAGCATTGAACAATGCGAGGTTGGAAGGAAAGGTACCAAAGGAAGAAGAGGTTGCAGAGGAAGACAAGGTCCCTGAACCTGACCCTGTTTTGGAGGAGTAGCCTTTCTTGAAGGCATTGAAAGCCTTGAGTGGAAAAGGACTTGAGGGAATACCATTGTTTAGTGGAAAAATGGAACCTGATTTGGTCATGGATTGGATAGAAGGCATGGAGAATCATTTTGAGTGTGATGGAGTCACTGAAGCAGAAAAGGTGAAGGTTGCTAAGTCAAGATTGAGAGGATCAGCTTTAACATGGTGGAGGTTTATTCAGACAGAGAGGGAAAAAGAAGGAAAAAATCCCATATCAACTTGGAAAGGAATGGTTTCTAAGGTGAAGGAAGCCTATATGCTAGATGACTATGAGATTCAATTGCACAAGAAGAGGCAAAGTCTAAGGCAGAAAGACCAAGATGTAAACACCTATACTGAAGAGTTCCAAAAGCTTTGTATGAGGTCTAATGTGACAGAGGATGAGAGTCTAAAAGTGGCAAGGTACCTTAATGGCTTAAAGTGGAACATTCAGGAGGAGATGGCTTTACTAAGCCCCAAGACAGTCCACCAATGTTATCAGTTGGCTATAAAGATTGAGGAAAGGAACAAGAGGAAGCAAGATCAGGCTTCTAAGGGTAGAGGCAAAGGAAAAATCAAAGAGGACAGCATGGTGGCTACCAAGGTAGAGGCAATGACCAAAGAAACCAAGGAGAATCAAAACTCACTAAGCATGGAGGTGAAACATCTTCAAGAGGAGGATATAACTGAGGTAGAGGACCTCAAGGAGGTTCAAACAGAGGAAGAGGAGTAGGCAGAAGCAACTCTTATTTTGCAAACATGAAGTGTTATCATTGTAGTCAAATGGGACATCTAGCTTATAGGTTCCCGGAGAAAGCATCATCATCTATCAATAAAAAGAGAGTGGCATATGCACAAGAGGACACTATGAGTCCTAAGGCATCTGAAATCAATCACATAGAATCTGAGGTAGGAGAAAATCTGATGTTTAACAAAGTTCTAATCAGGCAGCCAGTTAAGGAGGAACCTAAACAAAGAAGAGCTCTTTTTAGAGTAAGATGCAAGATACTTGGAAAAGTGTGCAAAGTCATTGTAGATTCAGGTTCAACAGACAATATAATCTCAGAAGAGGTAGTAACTAAACTAAAATTGGAGAAGGTACCTCACAATAATCCTTACAAGGTCACATGGCTAAATAAAGGGTAGAGTGTTTTGGTTAATGAACAAGTAACGATGGAATTTTCAATTGGAGGCTATAAAGACAAGTTGGTTTGTGATGTATTACCCATGGATGCATGCCATCTACTACTGGGTAGACCATGGCAATATGATAGAAGTGCCATTTATGATGGGAAAGAGAACACCATCTCATTCAAGAAGGATGGAAGAACCTTCAAGCTGCAGTCATTGTCAGAAGAAGATAGACAGTCAAAGGTACCTAACATCATGTTGAGAAGTGGCAAGGAGTTCCTGAAGGACCTACACCAAGGGAATGAAGGATATGTGGTTGTGTTGCAGCCTAAAGAGGAAGACAAAGCTAAAAAGACAGTCTTACCAGAAGCAGTCCAAAGGTTGCTTGATAAATACAAGAGCATAGTTAGTGATGGTACACTTGAAACTTTACCTCCAAAGAGAGCAATAAGTCATCAAATTGACTTCATACCTGGAGCCTCCTTGCCTAACAAAGTAGCATACAAGCTTACACCTGAGCAGAACCTAGAGGTAGCTAGGCAAGTGCAAGAATTATTGGATCAAGGATTGATTCAAAAGAGTATCAGCCCTTGTGCAGTACCAGTGGTTTTAGCAACTAAGAAAGGAGGTAAGTGGAGACTTTGTACTGATTCTAGGGAAATAAATAGGATCACCATTAGGTATAGGTTTCCTATTCCTAGAATTGAAGACTTGATGGATTGTCTTGGAGGTGCTCAGTTCTTCACAAAGTTGGATCTCAAGAGTGGGTACCATCAGATCAGAATTAAGGATGGTGATGAGTGGAAGACAACTTTTAAGACAAATGATGGGTTATATGAGTGGAAAGTGATGCCATTTTGCCTCTCAAATTCCCCTAGCACGTTCATGAGACTAATGAATGAAGTGCTCAAGGATTTCACAGGAATCTTTGTGGTAGTATATCTTGATGACATATTGATTTTCAGTAAGACGGCAGAAGAACACCTCAAGCATGTGGAGATGGTTCTTAAAAGGTTGCAAGAGGAGAAGTTGGCAATCAACCTTGAGAAGTGTGACTTCTTCAAGCAAGAGCTTGTGTATCTCAGTTTTGTAGTATCCAAAGGCTCATTAAACATGGATCCAAGCAAGGTGGAAGCCATCCTAAACTAGCCTACACCAACCACAGCAACAGAGGTAAGAAGTTTTCATGGTTTGGCTCAATTCTATAGAAAATTCATAAGGAATTTTAGTGGTATATGTGCACTAGTCCTAGATACTATCAAAGGTGGTCTGAAAACAAAGTTTAAGTGGACTCAAGAGGCTGATAAAGGGTTTGAGAAACTGAAACAAGAAGTGGCAACTCAACCTATTCTATTATTGCCTAGTTTTGACAAGTTGTTCATAGTTGAGTGTGATGCAAGTGGAGTAGCAGTAGGAGGAGTACTTAGTCAAGAAGGTAGGCCTATGGCCTTCTTTAGTGAAAAGCTCAATGAAGCCAAGAAAAAGTACTCTACCTATGATCTAGAATTATATGCTTTAGTGCAGTCCCTTAGGATGTGGAGGCATTATTTGTTACCCAAAGAATTTGTGGTCTTTACTGATAACCAAGCACTTAGTTATATCAACACCCAAGAGAAGTTAAGTAATAGACATTTGAAATGGATGGAATACATCCAAGCCTTCACATTCACTATCAAGCACAAGAAAGGACAAATGAACAAGGTGGTAGATGCATTAAGCAGAAGATTGTTGACAGTGCAAGAGATATAGCTAAAGAGCATTGGAATAGAGAGTTTCAAAGACCTCTATGGTGAAGATGAAGACTTCTCAGAAGCTTACAAGGTATGTTCTGATTTTGAGAATCATTTTCATAGCCAATATTCTGAGTATACATTGCAAAGTGGGTTGTTATTTAAGGGAAATCAGTTATGTGTTCCAAGAGGATCAATGAGGGAAAATCTGATTCAAAAAAAGCATAATGGCAGTCTTAGTGGGCATTTTGGTATCAATAAGACTCTAGAACTAGTGCAACGGTTCTATTACTGGCCTAAGTTAGCAAGAGATGTTAGAAGGTATGTGGAACAGTGTGTTGTATGTGTGAAAGGTAAGGGAGGAGCTAGCAATGCTGGTTTATATCAACCCCTACCCATTCCTAACAGACCATGGGAGTGTGTGAGCATGGATTTTGTGGTAGGTCTTCCTAAGACCAAGATTGGTTTTGACAGTGTTTATGTAGTAGTGGACAGATTTAGCAAGATGAGTCACTTCTTTCCTTGCAAAACTACTCATGATGCAAGCTACATAGCTCATCTTTTCTTCAAGGAAGTTGTAAGGATCCATGGATTACCATTAAGCATTGTATCTGACAGGGATGTGAAGTTTATGAGTCACTTTTGGAAGACTCTATGGAGCAGATTGGGTAGAAAACTGTCATTTGGATTAGCTTACCATCCTCAGACCGATGGTCAAACAGAGGTGGTTAACAGAGTGTTGGGTAATCTTTTAAGATTTCTAACCAAGGAATATGGACATACTTGGGATATGGTGATTTCTCAAGCTGAGTATGCTTATAATGACAGTGTCAATAGAACTACAGGGAAAAGTCCTTTTGAGGTTGTGTATGGGATGCACCTAAGAGGCATTTGTGAACTCAGATACCTTGGATCTATGGAGCATAGGAGTGGACATGCAGAAGAATTTAGTCAGACCATGAAGGAGATCCAGGAGCAGGTCAAGAAAACAGTTACAGCAGCAACCCAAAAGTTGAAGGAGAAAGCTGAGCTGTCAAGGAAAGATGTGCAGTTTCAAGTAGGGGACTATGTTATGGTCCACCTTAACAAGTCAAGGTTGTAGAAGGGAATTTCAACCAAGTTGCAGATGAAGAGAGTGGGTCCCTGCAAGATATTAGCCAAGTATGGCCAGAATGCTTACAAGGTGGAATTACCAGCAGACCTAGGCATCTCTCCAGTGTTCAATGTAGCTGATTTGATCAAGTATAAAGGGATAGACAAGGATCTGGATCAGGACAGTAAGGAGATCTTCAAGGACATCAGCAACATGTCCATACCAACTCCAGACAAGCTACAAGCAGAGAAGATCTTGGAGTCAAGAGTGAAGAAGACTACAAGGCACAAGGTGTACATGGAGCATCTTGTTAAATGGAAGGATAAGCATGAATCAGAAGCTACCTGGGTAGAAGAAGCAGACTTTAAGAAACAAGGCATTGATATGTCTCTGATCTCTCCCAAAGTTCCTTAGTTGTTTGTGCTGAGAGGGGGAGAATGGTGTAGGAGCACTTGGCAAAGTTCACCTGGCAAAGTTCAAGGTTTATTTGAAATTTTGGTTGAAGTTATAATTTTGTTGTGCTAGCATAAGGTCATGTTGACCATTGTTTTAGGTTTTTGGGGTTGTTTTTAATATTTGGGAAAGAAGGTGACAAGTGTTATATAGTTTGGCAACATCATTGTGCTAAGTTGTCAAAAGTTGGCAAGGTGTTAGAAAACACAGTGTGTTTTATAACACTCACTTTTAAGTCATTCTAAGGCTCGACCCAAGCTTAAAAATTGTTTTGAAGGAATATTTAAGGCATGCTTTGACCATATGATAGGGTTGAAGGCATTTTTGTTAGATTGATATTTTGTAAAGCTGAAGGAAACAGCATTGGAGGATAGTTTTTCTATATTTTTGCATTCAAACTAAACTTTAATGGAGTGATCCTACTGTTCTTTTGTTTATAGCATGTAGTGTTGATATTGTGCTAGCTTGGAGTGCCTTTTATTTGTCTTTGCAAATTATTTTTCATCTTTTGTTTGTATATAGTTAGTTTTCTGCATTTTCAGGCCTGTAACAGGTAGTTTTGAAATAATGGAGTCCTAGAGCACCTTCCCACCGTACAAATTGTACAGCCTCTTGGGAATAGTGTCTAGGCTCCCTCCTTGTAAATATGGTAGCTTGTAGGGTTTGTGGTAGTGCAGGAGGTGCTAGAAAAGCTTTTCCCTAGGCGAGCCAGTGCAGGTCCGATTAGGGCAGACTTGGAGAAAAAGACTTATAACTTGTAGGGGAGGTGAGATCTTGAAGAAATTATTTTTGAAAAATTTAGGGGGTGGTATTGGCTAAGAATTGTGATTAGGAGGAGGTTTTATCAGTGCATTTGATAGGAGAACATTTCACCAGTCCTAAAATAGTTTTGAGCAGCTTGAAACCCTAGGTTTTTAACCATTTTTGTGTTTGAGCAGAGTACAGCCTATACAGGGCTACAACCCTAAGAATCTTGGAGGTGTAGGAATAAGAAGCACCAATTATTAACAAAGAACCCTATTCTTTGGTGGGTTTTAAAGGAAATTGCATTTTATTCCTGTCAGAGGCCTAATTGGGCTCTTAGGTTAGTAGCCCAAAACTAGGTTTTGGTGGTAGCGATGAAAGAATGAAGACTTGTGATTGAACAAGAATCATAGTGGGATGGTTTTGAAGCCTTGGAGGATACCACACGCCCCTACAACAAGTTGAGGAGATTTGGAGAGTTAGTTGGTCTTTAGGAAGATTGAAGGCCAAGGTGGAAAATGGAGGAGAAAGCACCAAGTTTGGCTTGGGTAGATGTATGCAGTTGATAGGAGGGTTGGCTAGAAGAACCAGGGGTGTCTAAAAAGTCTTAGGACCTATAGGTTCAAGAAGGTGGAGAGAAACACCAAAGGTTTTGCCAAGGTGAGACCAAGAGCATGGGACTGTGATTGTCTCATCCAACCCCTGCGGACACCTCTAGCAATCACCATAGTACCTCTAACCATCTTGCATCCTACATCAAAAAATACTACTTGCACACCTGCATCTATTAGTTTTCTCATAGATAACAAATTTCATGCTAATCCAAGGATATGCAACACACCATTAATCCTTTTTATTCCACCATCAGGAAACCTAATTATAGCTTTACCATGACCAACAATATTTAAATAAGAATCACCACCCAAGTACACCTTACCTCCATCAAATTATTCATATTCAGAAAACCAGTCTCTATTAAATGTCATATGGAAAGATGCACCTAAGTCAATTAACCATGTGCCATTACCTGCATGACTTTCCAAAGCTGCAGTGAATGCATCACCATCTTCCTTCTTGAACTTAATCAAAATCAAATTTCTTCTTTTTCTTCTTCTTTTCTTCTTTGCGGTCCTTATGAATATGTCCAGGCTTACCATAGTTCCAACAAATAATTTTGGACTTTCCAGGAGATTTGGATCTCCCCTTGGACTTGGATTTATCATGCTTCTCATTCTTCTCTCTTTTTTCCTTAAGTCTTCCATGAACATTTAGGTCCTCCTTGGCATTGATGGATACCTTCCTCCTCATCTATTTAAAAATCAAAGAACCCACCACATCTTTAGTCTTCAATATAACAAAAGTACTCCCAATAGCTATAACAAGAGAATCCCATGAATTAGGAAAAAAACAAAGAAAGATCTGAAATTTCTCCTCCTCATCTATTTTGACACCAACTAATGTCAATTGAGCCACTAACATATTGAATGCTTCCAAGTGGTCTGTAATTCATCCACCCCCTTTTATTCTCAAGGAATACAATTTCTTCCTCGAGAAAATCTTGCTCACTAAAGATTTGGCTTGATACATCTCACCAAGTTTCTTCCATAGTTTCTATTTTTAGGTCTCTTCATGGACATTGATTAAAATTGAGTGTACCAAGCACAATCTAATTAGACCCTTGGCTTTACAATCCATAACATCATATTGAGTAGCCAAAGTAGCATCTATAGGCCTTGAACCATTCTCATCAACAACATCCCACCGATCTTGATCTATCAACAAATCCTCCATCTTCAACTTATACATTTTAAAATTATTTTTATATTAAAATTTATCCACTTCTATTCTCCCTAATGAACTTACCATTTGAAAATTCCTCCAACAAGATTACAAAGTATCTTCTGCACAAGCTCCCACTCAAATATGGATTAGTTCAAAAAATAAAAAAACCCATAATTGAAACTAAAGGTGATTAGGATTTGATACCACTTATAAGGAAGTTAAGGTAGCAAAATAACTTCCTACACTAATCTTGAGAGGAGGATAATGCAAAAATTTATAGATCTTTACAACAGTTACAAAAAATTAAATAGAAATAAACATAAATATCATGCACACCACAACATAGTGATTTATGTGGGGAAAACCCTTGCGGGAGAAGAAACCCACACTCCAAAAGCTACCCAATATGTTATTTAGAAATAAAAAAATATTAAAATATACTTGCAGAGCAAGCTTCTCACAGGAGTATCACTAAATAGAGATCCAAAGGCAACATAACTACTATCAAACTCTCAGAATACATCACAATACATAGTCATAATACAACACCCTCATAAAATAGGGTTGCCTTCTAGGAAAATTCAAGCCAAAAAATATCAACCACATCAGATTTGAGACCTAATGACGAATGTTCCAGATTTACAATAATAAAGTATATATAAAATTTAGCTTTCAAGAGTCTTTCCTTGAGCCCTTGTCAAGGCACGTGGCCCCCAGATTCCCTGCTGAGGGGATGATCCCCTCAAACCCCTCATGGGGGGGTACCCCCGTGCCCGCCCATCGCTTATGTATGAACAGTACCTTACGTAATTGCAAGGTTGACACACATTTTCCCAACACAGTAGTAGTTATGGTTTCACTTTATTTGGAAGTGCAGTGAGTTGGATGAGTAAAAGGTAGCCCATCGTTGATTTTTCCATCATAGAAGTAGGGTATATAGCTACTACACATGCCTCTAAGGAGATAATTTAGTTATATAGACTTGGTACAAGTGTTCATTTTGATTGTAGGATTGTTAAAATTAAATGTGATAGTTAGAGAGCTATTTGTTTGGCCAAAAATCTTACGTATCATGTTCATATGGAGCATGTTGACGTATAGTACTTAATTGTATTTATTTTACCAATGGATAAATGTGTAGTATATAATGTCAAGTGAGAATGTTAGAATTAAGGTGTCATTTACCTTGCAATAATGTATTATTTATTTATGTTTTTGAACAAAACTTATAAAGTGTCTTTAGATACCTAGGATGTAATTGAAAATCAATTTTATAATTTAAGTTTCTTACTTGAATCTTAGCATTAGTTATATCCATTTATGAGGAAAGTGAAATTGGCAATGGTGGTTATAGAGTTATTTTTAGCAAAATTTTCAACTTGGGGCATGAAGATTAAGTAGTGGAACAACTTGAATGTTGTTGGTGGGTCCCATATGAGTTGGATGATAATTTTGAATTCTCAACGTGGGATATGGGCCATAATGGAGGGTTTACAAGTGAACGATGCTATCTATTATTGATATGAAAGATATTTTTTCTAGTCATGGCTCACTGAGAGTTATATTTACTTATTTTGGAAGAACCTTTGTGTATTTTACCATGTTTAAATGGTACATTATTTTGAAAAATAAGTTGTGATATTCCTCTCCTATTTCTCTATAAATTGGAGACAAGAGATAGTAGTTTTGTGATAAAATTGTTATAGGTACAAAATGTTATGAAGTGTTGTTAGATAGTGAAGAGAGTGTTAATGTGTGGATTTATTTTTCCTTTTGAATATATTGATGCATACTTGTCCTCTTTCTCATGTTGAGTTTTCTTGAAAGGATTTATCCATGTAAATCTTGTGTTGACATCATTTGTTGATTTATTTTTCATTGTTTATGCAATCACTTTAATAATCTTGTAGAAATCCTTATTTACTAAGTTTTTTTTTATAAATTTTCATACACTTGAAGAACTTATTCTTGTAGTAGTTTCACCTTGTTTCTCAATAAAGGGTCATGTTCTCCTCAATCAACCCCCTTGAAAGATCAAATTTATGGCTTAGAAAGAAAGATGTTGGTAGGTAAAAGGTGTACAATGGCCTAAATGGAAATTCTTATGCAATTGATGATTCTTTTTAATACTCCAAATCTAATGCTCCTAGGAGTGCTCCTTATAATTATCAAATATTTTCAAATGATCTAGGAAGTGTAACAATGTTCAAATGGTTGCCTTTAAACACCAAGACATCAACAAATCACATAAACATGTATCGAATTAGATCCCACAACTAGTAGGAAAAGGTGAAAGTCAATTATTTGAATTTTAAAAATTTGAATTTGGGGCTAGATCTACAATTGTGGGAGATCACTTTCATACATGACTTGATTGAACCAAACAATGAATACTAGATCTTGAGATCATGGATGGATATATGTGGAAGATGATCAATAATGAAGCAAATGCATGGGTCCATTCATGTTTTCATGCATTCATCCATGCATCCTTCATCAATTTTTTAACTATTCCCTAAGTTGATCTTAAGGGGGGGTGCTGGAGTAATAGGCTAATCATCTAATTAATTAATTAATCATGGTTAATTAATTAGATCACCTTTTACTTTATTCACTTAAGCTAAACTTAGGGATTATATTTTTAATTATTAGATTGGATAATAAAATCACATGTTGTCTCATTACATAAGATGGTGACATTTTTCATAGGCTAATTTAATCTTCACCTAGGGTTTAGATCTAGGGTTTCTATCTCTTTTTCATAAGGATTGATTCTACGTTGTAATTATTCATTCAAGTTATTTTACATCAATACAATACTCAGGCTATTGAGCACATTATTTCTTTTTTAATCTTCTCTACTGTGATAGGTAATTGCTTGCAATTGATTTCTGGGTCTTGTGGGTTGAATCAACGACTTCTACAAAAATCTCCCTAACACTTATATTATCAAAAATTTCTCTAGCACTCTTGTCATTATCAAGTATTCAAGTGTTGATCAAGCATTATCAAACATTTTTAAGCATTCAAGCATTATCAAGAATTTATCATTGCCATTTACCAAGCATATGTAGATCATTTATCTTTGAGTATTTATCATTATAATTGCATCATATCATTTTTGTTCTTTCATAGTCTGTTACTTTGAAGAGCAACCAACAATGGAGCAAATCAAGATCTTATCTATGATGAATTTTCTTGTTATCTTTAATTATATATTTTGAGCCAAGATCTTGAATTTCATTGTGTGATTACAGTGAAAATGTGAGATTTATATTGTTTATATTCGTGATTCATATTTTCATCATCCACAATATTTACTTTTTTTGGAAGAGCTTCTTCATTTTATATGTTATGGTTTGTGCATTTTACCGTGGTGTGATGGTACATTACTTTAGAGAGTCATTTATGATATTCATCCCTTATTTCTCCATAAATTGGAGAGATGAGATAGTAGTTTTGTGATAAAATTGTTAAATAGGTACACAAGTGTTGCAAAATTGTTGTTAGATAGTGAAGAGAGTGTTAATGTGAGGATGTATATTTCCTTTTGAAGATTAATACATACTTGTCCTCTTTCTCAAGTTGAATTTTTCTGAAATATTTTCTCCATGTAAATTTTGTGTTGACATCATTTGTTGATTTATTTTCTATTGTTTATGCAATCACTTCAATAATCTTATGGCAATACTTGATTAAAGAAACAAATTTTAAATTTGCATACACTTTAAGAAGTTATTCTTGTAGTAGCTTCACCTTGTTTCTCAATAAGGGGTCATAGTCTCCTCAGTCAAATCCCTTAAAAGATCAAATTTATGGCTTAGAAGGAAAGGTGTTGGTAGATAAAAAGTGTACATTGACCTAAATGGAAATCCTAGTGTAATTGATGATTCTTTTTAATACTCCAAATCCAAATGCTCCTAGGAGTGCTCCTTGTAATTGTCAAGGATATTTGAATGATCTAGGAAGTGTAACCATGTTCAAATGGATGTCTTTAAACACCAAGACATATCAAATAATCACACAAACATGTACCAAATTGGCTCCCACAACTAGTAGGAAAGTGTGAAATTCAATTATTTGAATTTTAAAATTTTGAATTTGGGACTAGATCTACAGTTGTGTGATATTACTTTCACACATCACTTGATTGACCCAAGCAATCAATACTAGATCTTGAGATCATGGATGGATATGTGAAAGATGACCAATAATGAAGCAAACACATAAGACTAATTATAAATAGGATTATAATAAGATTAGAGGTATAAAAATATGGATGGGTGAAAATAAATAAGACTAAATAAAGATAAAAAGAATAAAACTTATCATAAAATATACCACATTTTAAAGATATTCCTCATAATAAATCTAAAACTAAATAAATTTTTCCATTATAGTTTTTAATTTATATTATTATCCCAAACCTATTGAAAGGGATTTCCACCAACTCAAACACACTTCCACTAAAACCTTTTTTCTCCCAATGCAAGAGGGGCTCCATTTTTAACCTTAAAATGACTTTTATCTTGGAAATTGCACCAACCCCATTAACCTTTATACCCAACTTTTACATAACCTCTTTTCCAACATTAACCCAATTTGCCCACTTTATCAACATTTAACTCAACCACTTATACCCACTTTGAAAACATTCAAACTCTATCATTCGGTGGCTTTGCTAGCTTTAAGCTACTTTCTTCTTTTACTCATATTCTTTTCCATCCATTGCTTTTCACATGGCCCATGATTTGGTCCAATCCAGAGCAGACCAATTCCTTGGAGCATTGCCAATGTTGTGCAATTTCCCAAGTCATGGTGGACAGAAACTATTGGCTATTCAATGCTGAAATGCACATATCTCTGTGAATCTCCCTTCCATGCCCGCACATGCTCATATTCACAATTCAATGTAGCACCCTTGGCAAACGTGAAATTCATGGAAGATGGAGCTTTGTATCACCACCACCAATACTTATAACAGGTGGACAAGGGATAACAAAGTTTGTCTCCACGCCATCTTCTCATACAGCCGACGAAACCGGCAAGCTGATTTTGACGCTTTGCTTAACTCTGGTAAAGTCACTATATTTTTTTATATCAAGAGAAACAGAAGTTCTCCATCTGAAAAATTAGGGAATCCTTACAATTTTCTTTCCGATGATTATTTGGACGATCCGATAAACTGTATCTACCATATCATGGAACCAGATTCTCAAAAATTGAAATCTAACCCCATAATCTCTCATAGATGTTAAAAATTGAAATTACCATATGAATCAAGAGTTATAATCTCTTATAGATGTTAAAAATTGAAATTACGATACGAATCAAGAGTTTAGTCCAACGATATGAAGTTTAGTTCCAATCTTCCATAATCTCTCGAATGATGTGCAACAAACCCTAATTCTTTATAAGATGAACCTCATAATCTCTTCCAATGATGTGCAACGAACCCTAATTCTTTATAAGATGAACCTCATACTATCTTCCAATGATGTGCAACGAACCCTCCTCTTCATTATAGACAGATAAAAAATTAAACCCATGATCTGAATATTGAAAAACTAAACCCACACCTGAATATAACTCTTACATGGTAAAAACTCCTAAAGATCCAAACTTAAATTAAATGCATTCAATACCAAATTCAAACCTAAATTACAACTAATAATAAATACTGTTCAACACCCCCGGGTCGATCTAACTGAAGAACGATAAACAATATTATTACTCCTTTTTAGGGTATCGTAGTATTGTATTGCCGGGGACCCACTTAAAGGAAAAAGCAAGAGATGCGTTTGTTTTGCAAGCAGACGTCTCATGTGCACAGTCCATGGGCTGTATGGATGGCGGCTCCGTGGGTGAGCCGGCCATTTAATTTACCATCACCCATTAAATTCCGAAAGGAGGTTCAAATAACCGCTACAGGGGACGGTGCAAATGAATCCCAAGCTCTCTGGATTCAATCCGTTTAGTTACAAACCAGGAGGTCGTATTTATACCATATACATACGGTCACTCTCTCCAAGCCACACACACCCATCAGCTCATAATTCCAGGATCCCAGCTGTCATATATTCTTCTACTCTTCTAATATCTGGCTATGAATAGCAGAAGATAGGTAGTGCTCGGTACCCACATAGGAGCGAAGCAGTAAGAGGATTAAGGTCATTTCATGGCTGAAGAAACCCCAAAAGAAGCGGCGCCGGCAGCGGAGGGTGAACAGCCAAAGCCAGATGCAGAAGCAGCGGCGCCTCCACCCGCTGAAACGCCGAAGTCGTATCTCGGCGGGCGTCGCATGCACAGGGGGAGAATGCTTTCGGCCTTTCTGGTAACGCTGGTGGTGGCGCTAGGCATCGTAACGCTGGTGGTATGGCTGATCTACCGCCCACACAAGCCACGGGCTTATGTCGACAGAGCCGCCATTTACGACCTCAATGTGACCGACGGCTCCGTCACGTCCAACATGCAGTTCAGCGTGCTGTTTCAGAATCCCAACCGCCGGTGGACCATCCGCTATGATAACCTGTTGGCATTTGTGGTTTACAGAGACCAGCTCATCACCATGGCGACTCCTTTGCCCAATTTGTACCAGGACCATAGGACCCTCCTCCCTGTTTTTCTCTCCGTGGCGGGAAACTTTTTGCCTGTTTATCCTGAAGTAGCGTTGGACCTCTTGGCAGACGAGGCTTATGGCCTGGTGGAGCTCAGGTTAGAAATCAGGGGACGCTTAAAGTGGAGGACTTCTCTGTGGAAGTCGGCGCATTATCATCTGTATGTGACGTGTGATCTTCTGGTGGGTATGAAGAACAGAATCAATGGCCAAGTGCCGCTCTATCGTGGGCAGAGGTGTCATGTGGATATCTGAGGTCTCAGATCTTGTTATGTTCTTGCATGTTGTGTTGTGTCCTCTGTACAATTCATTAGATCTGGTGAGCAAAGAACCAGGCTTTTGATAAAATATATATGTTAGATGTTTTGCATTTGTTTCGTGTACCCAGATGGGCTGAGATCATGTCGACAATTCGGGTTCAGATGCTTTGTTCTGTAAATCGTTGTTTTCTCATTTCTGAAGCAAAAAGTTTGTTTCGAGTTTTCTTCCATCTTATAGTCTAGAAAGTCTAGAGATCTCCATTACTGAATTGAAGTCACTGAGAATTTTTGTCTCAGGGGGCTTATGAATTGTCTATATCTTATTAAAAGGCATGTTTATGCATTCACCCATACTATCAACTATCAATTAAAAGCTATGTTTATGCATTCACCCATACTATCAACTATCAAAATACAGGCTTTAAAAGGTTTTGGATGGCTTTCTTCTCTTTAAACAATTAGGTGGTTCATCATTTCAGATGAGTCACCTAACAAAACTTAGAATGTATTCTTTGATAAATTATCTATTGTAAATTCAACTGGCATGGCCATTTATTTTTATTGATTGTCATCAACAATAATTGCATGAAAAAAATGCTCTCATTTGGTTACTTTAGGAAGCAAATAAATCTATGGGAAGGAGGAGCTTACAACCCTCCTGATTCAAAGAATTTGATTTCATAGCTCTCATGCTTGAGATCTTCCGTACTGGCTGGACAGTGAAGTGATTTAACTGCTCACACTGGTTTCATTGTCTTATTTGGCATATGCTTTTGTATTATTTGTATTCTTGTGATGTTTGCTGAGTAGTTTCTTGCGTCATGTCCTGCTCTATCATCTCTGATTAAAGCTCAAATGATGCTGTTCTATGGACTGTTGCATTAGGAGCATCTTCCTTTAATAAATGTTTACCTTATCTCAAGGTTGGAAAAAAGTTGTTCCATCTCTTTATTGTTTATCCAAGGCTGTTTTCCTTGCTTTATCACGTTGCTACAATTCCTTTTGTCAAATGCACTTTAGTTTTCTTCAAATTTATACAAAAGTTTCTGTAACTATGAATTGGGCCACCTCATATACTCTTAAATTCCAATGTGTCCGATTGCCTTTAAGAAAATAAAATTGGTTATATAAATATAATTAAAACAATTAATTTGTATTAGGTCAGCTTGTAATGATTAAAAGTAAGTAAAATGTGTTTTTTAATTTTAAAATGTTGTTTTAAATTTAGTTTATGGGAGTGATCTTAGTCAATGTTGTATTTATGAATCTTATCCAATATGATGAAAAATGAATCTATGGATTGAGAACAATGACAAGAGATTGAGATATGATAATGTCATACGTAGAATTCATGCAAGAATATATAGCATTTGTAGACTAGTATTATATTTAGCATAGTCTAATCAAAATTAGTCTCAAAATATAAGAGGAAAAAGGTAGGGCTTGCAATTTTTAATATTACATTTAATCCCCACTTTGATGTGCATATGAATTATTAGGAAGATGTCTATCAAAGACAACAAGTAGTCGATATTTAAGTTAAATATTTTTACACTCAAAGAATGTGTAAATCATTCTTATGTGGATCTATGTAAAGTAATAAATCATTCTCTAATTCTTCTTGCAATGAGTACTCCATTACAATCTTTAAAAAATAAATATAACACACAATGAGTAGCATTCATAACATGTTTTAAACAAGTCTTACCAACAATTGAAAAAAGAGATATCCTTGAAAAAGTAAAAGTAAAGAAGATAAAAGTAATAGATTCCACCTATTAAAAAAAGTGATAAAGCTTCAATTATGTAAAAATGTAAAAGAGATTTGCCCAGGGGAGCAAATCTAAAAGGCCTCTTAGTAAACAATGCATGATCTTGGACATGTACTCCATCTGGATATTGTAATGAAGCTCTGTGTTATAACAAAAATGTTTATCAATGGTATCAAACTAATGAAGAAATTTTGGTGATAATATATGCCCCTGATTGGATACATATTAGAATTGGATGTAAGAGGAAATATAACAATGTGTAAAATATTTAATAATTGTCAATGATAACATCATATAAACTGCATCAAACATGTAATAAATATTCGAGATAACATCATGTAAAGCACATCAAATTTCTAAGGAATGTGTATGGATAACATAATGTAAGGTACAATAAGAATATGAAATGATGGGTATGAAATAAGCATATTAGTGTAAGGAAGCCAAGATCATGAAACAACTTCCTACACTAATCTTGAGAGGAGGATAATGAATTTTTTTATAGATCTTTACAATAGTTACAAAAACTTAAACATAAATATCATGCATACCACAACACAGTGATTTACGTGGTCAAAACCATTTCAGGAGAAAAACCCCACACTCAAACTATCCAATATATTATTCAAAAATCATGAAGATTGCAATATACTTGTAGAGCAAGATTTTCTTATGAGTATCACCAACTAGAGATCCAAAGGCAACACAACTACTATAAAATATTAGAATACATCACAATGCATAGTCATGATACAATGCCCTCATAAAATAGGGTTTCCTTTTAGGGAAAGACAAGGGACAACAAAATATCCACCATCAAATCTAAGACCTAATCATGACTAGTCTAGATTTACAATAATAAAATATACATAAAATGTGGCTTTTAGGGGCATCTCACTCAAACCCCCACCTGAACATGTAGCCCCCAGACCCTACAGGGGTACCCCCTGCAACCCCTCACGTTCACCTATCAACAGTAAACCTTTGTAATTGCAAGGTTGAGACATGTTTTCCCAAAAAAACTCCCACTTGTCAAACACCTTGCAAGAGCAATGGGAGGGAGTAAAAACATCGTCTCTTAATTCCTAGGGGCCAAAAGGCCAATAGACTCTGAACACCATCTGAACTTCTTTGTTCTCATAGGCTTAGTTAAAGAATCAACAATATTCAATCTCCACCTTAGCCAACTTCACCTTACCATCTTAAACCATATCTCTAACAAGATGATACTATACATCAATGTGCTTGATCTCTTGGCATGAAATGACAGGTTCTTAGCTAGACATATCACACTCTAACTATCACAATAAACTAATACTACACCTTATTTTATTTCAATATCTAAACATAGTCTCTTAAGCCAAATGGATTCTTTACAAGTATGAATAACTTCCATAGACTCAACTTCAGTAGTGGAAAAAGTAGCCATAGTCTATTGCTTACTCATCCTACTAATTGCACCACCAAATACAATAAACACATAAGCATTAGTGGATTGTCTGCTATCAAGGAGGTTGCCCATTCTAAATCCACATAACTATGAATATCAAGGGAAATATCATCTTCAACCAAATTACTACGATAGAAAAAGGAATATTCTAAGGTACCACACATCTAAAGACTCTTTTAATTGCATCCCAATAAACTCTAGATTAACATATAGATCTGGAAAGAACCCCCACTACACTTGGGAAATGTTTGGTCTAGTACAAACCATAACATACATCAAAATTCCAACTGCACTCTAGAAAGACACTCTACTTATGTATTCTATCTTCAATGGGGATGTTGGACAATCTAAAATAGATAAATCTGTTCTAGCTAAAAAAGAACACACAATAGTCTACAATCTTGCATGTTAAACCTTTGTAAAATTGAATTGGCATACTTACTTTGGCCAAGCCATATATTTCTATTCACTCTCTCTTCTAATTTCCATTCCAAGAATGTGTCTATTTGCACCAAGGTCTTTCATTCAAATTTAGCTACAAGTTGATACTTTAGTTCTAAAATCGTACATTTTCATTTACTAATAAATAATATGTCATCAACATATAATTCAATAAGCATGAAACAATCGCCATCAGCTTTATAATAAACACAATGATTTGATTTAGAATGCTCAAATCCCAAACTCAACACATATGTATCAAATTTCTAGTACCACATCCTAGGCCTCTACTTTAGGCCATATACAAATTCTTCAATTTGCAATTCAAAATACTTTTATGTTTCAACATATAGTGCTCTGGCTGTGTCATATAAATATCCTCCTCCAAGTCACCAAGAATAAAATCCATTTTCACATCCATTTTCTCAACCTCTAAATCATGAGCAACAACAATAGAAATAAAAATCTAATGAATGCCATTTTTTCAATAAGAGAAAATATCTCACCATAATCAACATCCTCAACTTGAGAGTAACCTTTCACAGCCAACCTTTCTTTGCACTTATCAATACCTCCATCTAAACCAACCTTTTTCTTCAATACCCATTTCTAACAAACAATTTTTCATCCTTCAGCCAGTGGTATAAGATCCTAGATGTATCATTCCTTTTCAAAGCTATCATTTCTTCATCAATAGAATTCTTCCAATATTTTGTATCATGAATACCTAATGCCTCTTCTACAAAATTGGGTTCAAAAGGCATCTCCAATCATTAGTTGAATACCTTTTAGGTGGTTGTTGATTCAGATCTAGATCAACTATCCTCAACTTCTTGTCTATCTAGGGGCCCTGATTCAACTTTTTTAGTTGTAAAGGGAAGTTGAATCACATGTTTAGTTTTTCCTAGAGGTTTAATATAATAGAAGAAGGCTTAGTTTCTTTAAAAATAACACTTCTACTATATATTACCTTTTATGCAACAAGATCCCAAATATTGTATCGTTTCACACCATAACTATATTTGATAAAGATATATTTCACAAACTTATTCTCCAACTTTGTCTGCTTCTCCTTTGGTATGTGTGCATATGCCTCATAACCAAAAACTATAAGATGTCTTAATGAAGGCTTGTGACCCGACCATGCCTCTATAGGTGTATTATTGACAAGAGTTGATGTAGATGACCTATTAATCAGGTAACAAGCAGCAGCAATAGCTTCAACCTAGACCCTTTGTTCTAGATTAGTATCACTCAACATACCCCTAGCCTTCTCCATCAATTTCATGTTCATTCTTTATGCAACTTCATTTGGTTGTGGAGAATACAAAGTTGTCTTTTGTTTATCAATGCCACAATCTTTATAAAAACTTTCAAAATCATTAGAGAAAAATTCATCACCATTATAAGTCCTCAAACATTTTTTTTTTCTAGTCTACAACTCAACCATTTCTTTAAATTATTTAAATTGACTAAAAACTTTAGATTTACTCTTTAGAAAATATACTCATGTCCTACTAAAACCATCAATAAATAAAACATAATATGTGGATTTTCCAATTGAAGAAACATTTATAGGACCATGTATCAAAATGAATAAGATCCAATACACCAAAAGATTTATGTGAACTCAAGTAAAAATAAATGCAGTTTTGTTTTCCATAAATGCAATGCTCACATAAATCAGATTCAAGATTAAAATCAAATAACCCTTCAATAATTTTTTTATTTTTCAAGGTCCTTAGACCCTTTTCTCCAATGAGGCTAAATATTTGGTTCCATAACACAATTTTCTCTGCAGATAACTTTGATTCAGAACAAAACCCTTGAGTACCCAAAATCCATGACCATCCACTAAAGATGAAACCCTCACCTCTTCCAAAAGCGTAGCCACACACTTTCTTTTCACAAAAAGTACTATTTCACTCAATAGTGCATGTGTCAAGCTTATGTGATGTGTCATATCTGACACCTCTATCAATCACCATAGAACCTCTATTCATCTTGCATCATGCATTGGAAATGACTACTTGCACACACCCATCTATTAGTTTGATCATAGATAATAAATTTTGTGTTAATCTAGAGATATGCAATACATCATTAATCCTTTTTACTCTACCATCAAGAAATCTGATTCTAACTTTACCACAACCAACAATATTTAAATAATAATCATCACCCAAGTACACCTTACATCCATCAAATTCTTCATATTAAAAAATCCAATCTATATTAGAGGTTATATGGAAAGATGCACCTATGCCAATCAACCATGCATCATTACTTGCACAAGTTTCCAAATCTACAATGAATGCATCACCATCTTCCTTTTCAGACTTAGAATCATAATCAAATTCTTGTTTTTCTTCTTCTTTTCCTCTTTTCACTCCTTATGTTCAAGAGTCCAGACTTACTATAGTTCCAACAAATAAAATGGACTTTCTAGGAGTTTTGGATATCCCCTTGGAAATGGATTTATCACACTTCTCATTCTTCTTTCCTTTTTCCTTAGGTCTTCCATGAAAATTTAGGGCCTCCTTAGCACCAATGGATACCTTCCTCAATCTCTTGAGAAAGAAAATAACCCACCACATCTACATTATTCAATATAATAGAAGTACTCTCAATAGCCATAACAAGAGAATCACATGAATCAAGCAAAGAACAAAGCAAGACATGGCATTTCTCCTCCTCATCCATTTTGACACTAGACTAATGCCAATTGAGCCACCAACATATTGAATGCTTCTAGGTGGTCCATAATTCATCCACCCTCTTCCATTCTCAAGGAATACAATTTCTTCCTCAAGAAAATCTTATTTACTAAAGATTTTTCTTGGTACATGTCATAACCACTATTTGACATATGGCGAAAACACAATTTTTTTTTTGTTTAAAACAATAAGGTATGTTATCAAAAGAAGATCCAAAAAAAAGTAACCTAGAAAAGGTGTCTTTATAATACACTTAAGTCATCTAATCATAAGTATTATTATTACTCAATCCTCCATTACATAATAACATGATTATCTTACCAACGAATCAATAATACAAGATGGTGAGAGAGCTCTAACTAAAGCAGGAAGCCCCTAACAAGAAATTTTAAAAAATTTGATGCAAAAATGGGCCATGGTGAGAGTTTCCAGATGGCAAGGACTGGCATAAGTCTACATACTGGTCAAAATATCATAAAAAATTGGGACATTTCAAGGGAGAAGGGCCTACAAGCACTTTTCCAAAGACATTGGATGGTGGTAAGGGTCATGTGGACTAGCAGTAGTTAGTATACTAGTTAAAATATCATCAACAACCAAGAAATTTCAAGGGACAGGGTCCCTCAAACACTTTTTCAAAGACATTGGATGGTGGGAATGGTCCCACAACTTTTTGCAATAACATCTCCATTATGAAACCAAGCCCATTCAGTGCTCCCTTGAACCCACCTTTACCAAGAAAACCATGATATCATAAGCTTGAGCTCAAAAAATTATTAGGCGATACAATAAGGAGAACTCAAGTCTTAACTCTCAACAAAATGGTATGAATTTGTGGCCCCAACTACAACAAATAGTTGTGAAGCTGCCAGTAAAGTAACATATTAGGGATGATCTAGAGAGTAAGAAAATACAAGGAGGCAATGTATCTAGGCGAAATTCTTAGAAGAATATCTCAACTATAAAATTAGGGAGCTTTGAGAAAGAGCTATTATTGGTAAGTTTTAGAATTTTAACCTTGCCAAAAATGTTTTAATTAGATGGGTTAATGATCACAAGGCGGAAGTCAATGAATCTTTTTACATAGATCAAGGAAAAGGATTTTTTATTGTTTTTCTTCCTCTAAGCAAGCAAGGGATGTTATCTTCAAAGTGAAGATGTGGTTTTTAGAAGGTGTGGGATTATACACTCAGCCTTAGATCCCCAAATTTAACCCTTCATCCACAGTGATAAATTTTATGTTGTTTTGGGTCCAACCGCAAACACTACCACTTGAATACAAAGATTTAGAAATAGTTGAAACCATGGGAAACCAAATGGGTATTTTTATGAAGCATGATCAAACCTTTTTTGATAATACCGAAGCCCCTATTCGACTATTTGTTTTGATATATACCACTAAACCTCTCCCATGAGATTTTCAATTTCATTCTAGAAATAGGATCTTGAGATAAGAAATTTTCCTTGAAGAGCATGAATCTGTATGTCATTATTGTCACCTAATGATTCATCCTAGCATAGAATGTTCACATTATGTTACACAATCTCAGGAGGCCTATGAGGATTAGGAAAACATACTAGTTGATAAATCAATCCTTTCTATGGATGATTTTATCTTGTTCCCAAATATTTATTCAATGGCTAATGAGGCTACATTAAATACAATTGAGGTTTTGGAAAAAAGTCTATCAAGAAATAAAGTGGGAAATGAGGACCTAACTGATGTCCAATTAAAGAAGGCTCTTTCTCCTTTAAAGATTCTAGTCCAAAGTAGGGAGAAGGAAGCATTAGTGCAGTTGAATGTATTAAATCCTACTAACTTTTAAAATACTAGAAATTCCAGATTCATAGGACCGAAAAACAATAACTTGGATTTACAATCTGATACTATAATTTTAAATTCATTGGCAAAGGAAATAGTGAAATAGGATCTTTTATTAGTAGTCCCAGATTCATTGGCAAAAAATTTAGTGAAGCAGGATGATAGAGCATGCACTTCAAGAAATTATAGTGTGTCCTCTCATAGTAATATTGCTAAGGCTTTGGAATTAGATACTTCTCCTAATCCCAACCATTTGGCATAGAATGATATGGAAAAGGATCATCATCCCAAGTATCATAGTGGAAGATTTTCTATAGAAAATCATAAATGGGATATTATAGAATATATTCCCCCTGTCTCTTAAGTTCCCTCTACAAGGTCTTTGTCAACAAAGGCAAAATAGATCCTCCTAGCAAAAGTAGGAGAAAAAATCATTGATGAATTGTTGAGGGGGATTTAAATGACTTTAATTACTCTCAACCACTTTCAATCTCTCAAAATTAGTTTCATGTGATGAATTTTTCTCCCAAGACAAGTACAAATAAAGGGAAAAATAATAAGAAAAGGAAAATACAAGAAGATATTACAACAATTTTATAGACTACCCTAGATAAAAAAATTTGAATTTGAGATCAATGAGGGCCTGTCACTCTCCTAGAGAGAAATGGAAGTCCTCTAGTGGAATGTTAGGGGATTAAATTCCCCTAATAAGAGGCATTTGATTAAACGTTAGATTGAATCAAGCAATGCAAATATGTTTTTTGCAAGAAACTAAATTTTCATATGAATAAAATAATGAAATTATGAGTAGATGGACCAAATGGGAAGTGTTTTATATTCCTGTTGTAGGGGCATCAAGAGGGTTGGTAGTCAAGTATGGATCTACATAAGATCAAGTATGAGTTTATTGCAGCCCAAAAGTGGTGGATTCTCACTAAGATTAAATATTATCAACATACATTTTGGATATTTAACATATATGGTCCTACTTCAATTGCTGGTAAGAAACAAATATAGGATTATTTGACAACAACCCTCAATTTTCTAAAGGAGGAATTGACTATCTTAGGAGGGTAATTTAATGCTATTACTTCTTTGAAAGATAAAAATTGGGATATCATTCCACCTCCAAAAGCAATGGAGGAATTCTCTAATTGCATCCTAGATAATGCATTGATTGATTGTTTACCAACTAATGGAAAATTTACCTCGACAAATAGAAGGAATTTTTTTTGTCTCGTTGAAAAAATATTAGATAAGTTCCTCCTCTCTATAATTTAGCCCAACACTAATTTTAAATATTCTTCTTCCATTCTCACATTTCCCTAACCAAATCACTATCAATCTAACTGGATATTGTGAACCTATATCCTAAAACTTGCAATAGCACAAGAAACAAACAACAAATTACATCAAATGCAAGCTAGAATGTAGATTCCTCAAGAAATTCATTTAAATTACAAAAGAGAGAGAGGAATGAAATGAAGAACCCAACCAAACTCAAAACATATCAAATCCTATTCTAAAGCAAAGCAAACTCTTAATCTCTTGAGGGAATTGGTGCCAATTTGATGTGAAAATTGGCCCTTTCCCAACTCCAATGATGCAATGGTGATGAAAGTTGATCCACTTTGATGAAGAGTGATGAATGCTCCAAGATAAAAAAATTGCATGACCTAGTTACAACTTAGAAGTATGGATGAAGATTGCTAAAAAAATGAGCATAGTAAGTTTACTCAAATGGTGGATTCCAAATATAATAGAGGAGCTCTCTATTTATAGAATGACAAGTTGAAAGAATGCCCAAAATAGAGCAATGTGGGACTAAATTTCATCCAATGGAAAAGTGCCACTTGTCCAAATGTGAATGGGCCAAGGATGTGCAAGTTTTGATGAATGTGCCAATAAATGTCAATATTTGAATTTTGAAATTGTATTAATGGCAAGGTGGAGGGAGAGTCAAATGGAGTTATGGCCACTTGGCTCAATGCAAAAGGAATTGTAAGAGGGAATGAATGCCTTGTTGGAAGGGCAAAGTCAACTTAAATTTGAATTTCAAATTTGAAGAATATTCCTCCTTTATGCCATATTGAAGATAATTAGAGATTTAATAAATCAAATAAATCTATTTTCATGTGCAAGTGGCAAAAGATGGAGGATGGGACATGAGAAGAAATTAAATTAATCAAGGTTGATTAATTTAGTGAAGGAAATTAGGTGATTTGACTAATTGATTTAGATTTGTGGGTTGAAATAAATCAAAAAGAGGTGAAAATGATTAAGACCTAGTTAAATATTTTGATTTATTTAACCAAAGGGGTGATGTTTGATTAAATTAGATAATTTATTTATTTATTTAATTTAATAGAGGAACTATAGAGATTTAATTAAATAAAATGAATTATTTAATTAAAATAGAGATTTAGGAATTAATTAAATAAAGTGGTTTATTTAATTAACGAGAGATAATGAATTAACAAGATAAAATTGATTTATTTTATTAAGAGATGAAACGTGATAAATTTAATCAAATAAAGGTTATTCAATTAAATGGTTAGACTGAGGGATGATTTAGGATGAAATGGTGTTAGTAGTCAGGATCAAACACGCAATGTCAATCAGTACATTATGTGTCTACATTTTGCCCCTCTTTGAAGCAATGCACTCGTTGCATTGGTTCAAAGAATAAAGTCTTGATCAAAGACAAAAAAAAATTGTTTTCAAAATTTTTCCCCATTATTGCCCTGGTGAGAGAAAACATGCTAATATACTACCCCCTCGAGAGATTGGATGAAATTTTTTATTTTTTGGGTAATGTCACGAAAAAAGGAGGACAAGGTGCCCAACAGGTCCAGAAGGGCTCCAGGAGGCCAAAAACGGGTCTAAATGTAATAAAACAATGTAAAACAGGCCTTAAGCAAACAAAAATAGGTTGAAAAGTTCAAAACCTTAGTAGGATAACTAAACAGGGTCAAAAAACCCTAATTTTCAAGCTTAAAAAGGCTCCAAGGGGTCACTTTTGATTCATTTTCACACAACATTTTAGCAATTTTGTGATTTGAGCTCTAATATTCTAATGAGATGGCGCAATGACAACTTTCGATGCATATTTCTAATCGATTCTGGACATACCAGCAACCTCCCAGCATTGGGGTACCGATAAGTGATCCTTACTTGAGCTTCATTTTTCATTTTTCCTTCTCATTTAATGCTTTTAAACTTAGCCTCTGCAATAGTGCTATATAGCACCACTCAAAATTCAAACTGCACTACTTGGTGGTTCAAATTGACCCACCATTGTGGAATGCACTACCGTGGTGGAGTTTGGAGTTTGAAAACAAACTTCAAACTCTGACGCATATGTTAGCCCAGCGAGGGCATTTAAAAGTCCGATGTGGCGGTGGACTTTAGACTAGGATCTCTGCCAAACTATGCCACTTTTAGAAAAGTGCACTGTGGTGGTGCATTTTAAGATTTTGGCAGTACTAGTGTCGTAGTTTAAAATTCAAATTGTGACACTGGGATGGATTTTTGGATGCTCAGAATAAAATTTCTCAAAATTTTTAACATGGTGACCTTCCATGATGCAGGACGCAGCTAGGGAGCTCTATTCTCAGGAGCAAAAATCGCGAAATATTTTCGGTTACTTGTGAGATTTGAGCGACAAGAAGTAGGATCGGCTACAAGACATGGGTCTATGGTATATTGCTTATGCAACACCTATGCAGACCCACCTTGGGATGATGTCAGCACTTGCCAAGAAATGACATAGTGAGACCTCATCCTTCCACCTTCTTACTGGCGAGGCCACCGTCACCCTAGGGGATGTGTGGCGGATCCTTAGATTGTCAATTCATGGGTGGCGTATTATTCATGACATGGATGCCAGAGGGGACGCCTATCACACAGTCCTCACTACAGAGGATGCTATATACTATGTGTGCCATATAGAGTTAGAGTGTCATAGGGCCCTAACTTCACCCTTCCGCCTAGTGGTTGCAACGATCATTTTAGGTCTCGTTGCCCTGGATTGACGAGGCCGGTATTTCAATCCTGGCTGGGGGTTTTGCTGGGAGCAGATGGTGATACGTAACAAAACTATTCATTTTGCTTGGGGGCCTATTCTTCTAGCCTCACTCTATAGGGATTTGCATGAGTACGTCTACCTCGACAGCAGAGCACTTGGAGTAAGTGTGACACTTCTTCATGTGTGGGTGTGGGAGCACATCTCTGTTCTCTGGCCACGAGTCATTCTAGTGCCGATGGGGCCTGATGATCCCATAGTGTGGCACTATAGAGGTGGCGTGTCCTTTACACAAATGGGCGAGCATGGGATTCCTCATTAGAGGAGGGTCTTGGATGATATGCATGTTTTTACATGGCACCCATACCTTGGTCACCTTGGATGGGCCAATGATGCAAAACAACTATTCTTTGCACGCCAAGACCACTTTATGCAGGGGTGGGAGCATACGATGGTCAAGAGGTACCTACCAGGGTGCATTCAGTGTTAGTATGGTGAGCCACAGGACCGACCAGATGATGACTATGTGGCCATCTTTTCCTACATAGTATCACAAGGTTTGTGGGGGTGATATATTCTTACTTCCAAGGTAGTGGACAACTTTAGACAGTTAGTGGCCCAACTGTGGGTATATCATCAAGGGTCCACAGATCCAGGTGTGACACAGGCTTACAGAGATTGGTTTCGGCCACCCCTATGATTGACAGTTCTAGGAGCACCCTCCACTCAGCAGAGATCAAGGGGTAGAGGGGGAGGGTGAGGATGGAGAGAGGGTGAGTGAAAAGATTAGCTGGTTAGGGCTCCAGCTCAACCAGTGTAGGTAGATGTACACATGCAGGATTAGGACTAGAGGCCAGCCAGGCAGTAGGATCAGGTAGATGCACCACCACGAGTTGAGGGTGAGGATCAACCTCATGTGCATCCCCCACGAGCACAATTAGCAGGACAACTAGATCCCTGAGATGCATTGATTGCACAACTACAGGCTCAAGTTCAAACTTTGATGGCGGAGAGGGATCAAGCCATGGTCAAGAGAGACCAGGCCATTTTGTAGAGGTATGTCGCAGAGCTACAAGTGGCTGCAGAGATGGGCCAAAGACAACAGTTGGAGAGTATGGTGGCCTCCTCTCAAAGTACAATGCCTCTTCATTCTTATAGGGAGGCCGTCTGGGAGGTGGACTATTATCGATTGCATTATCATTAGGTCGTACCCAGAGAAAACCTAGCCCCAGATTACTTGCAGCGGACTAGCAACAGACTAGTAGAGGGTCAAGGTGACAGAGTTGAGGGAAGTAGATAGGAGGGGTAGGCCTTATTTTGAACATGATACCATTTTTTCATGCCATATGGGCTCATTTTTGATAGCCTGTTGGGCCCTTTTGTACTTATTGACATACTCATGTATAGTGATCTAATTATTTTATACTCTGATAGTTATCGAATGATATATATATGAGATGATGATGTTGATATGATGTTATGTGTATCATTTATTTATTATGCATTTATGGGTGGTGTCATTTCTATATGCTATGCAATAATGTTATGGTGTTATTTGATGTGTATATGGATGCCTTTCTTTTTTATGGTGTATGCATTATGTGATGGTTATGCAACTAATAGATCTATATTATGCTTTTAATAAATGACATATGATATGTAAATGGGTTTATATGATATGTGATATGGATGGATGATGGTTTATGTATGCAAATGTGATGACTTGTGCACTGATTTCTTTTTTAATTCCCTTATGATGGTGATGATGATGCAATGATCATGCTATGTGGTTATGAATGTATGAATGTACATAATTTTTCATGAATGTATGTATGTGATTTGTTATGAATGTATGTATGTTTATGATGTGATACATAAAATGATATGGAGATGATTTATGGTGTATACGCAAAATCATATGTGAGTCGTGATTTATAAATGCCTTTATAATTATGGATGGATGTATGCTTTTAATGTAATGGATTTTATAATTTTTATGTTCCTATTTTAATTGCACGTTGAATGCTTATAATGATATGGGATGATTTATAAAATGAAATGCAAAAAATGATTGTGATGTTGTGTGTATGCAATGGTCGTGCTTTATATGACATGCCTTGATGATGTAAGTGAGATGGTTTTGAGAATAACAAATATATGTTATCCTAAACATGTTAGATGATTGTGATATGTATGTGATGCATTTATTGTTATGTGATGTAATATATGAAATGGTATGTTAATGCAAAGTAGTATGATGATGCTTTATGCAAAATGAATGTAATGTGAGAGATGATTTTATGATGTTTATGTGATGTGAATATGTATGCTTATAATGCAATGGATTATCTATAATGCTCATGTACCTATTATGTTTGATTATGTAGTAGATGGTAATATGAAGTGATTTATACAATGTTTTATACAAATGAATGTTATGCGATGGTTTATGTGATGAATGCAATGTGATAAAAAAAAAAAGATGTAATGTGATGAAAAATGGATGTGCTTATTTTGATAAATGCTTATAATAACATATTTATATGATGATGGAGATGCAATGCATATGTTTCCTATATGATATGTTATACAATATGCTAATGATTTTTGGATGTAGGATTGATGATGATGATGATTAACTATCATAGTACCTTGTTACCGTGATGAGCAAGAAGGGATGAAAGAGAAGAAGACATTCCAACAAGACATAAGATGATGAAAATGAAAATGATGATGACTACTTGCCGAGGAGTTAGGATTTTCAAAGGGCCAATTTCCTTATGTTTGATAACACACGTGGTATGATGCATCAAGGTATAGAGAACCAGGATGGCATTGTACCTAGTGTGATGGAATTTGAATCAAGAACTAGATAGGAGTATCCTTATCCACACCTGACATACAAAAACCTTACCAGGGTGCACTTTAGGTACTTCAAACATCTCAAACCAAAACATAGGAAGGTAAGCATTCTTATGTGGTCAAAAAAATATCTGAAACACCCTTCGTACACACCGAAATAAAGCAAGTATTCACTGAGGTTATATTACAAGAATATCCAACAAGCGCAGTAGACAAATGACAATGATCATTAACCCATTCCTATCTCTCTAAATCCTTTTTTTGGATATCATCGAGAGGTCCTTGGAATGAGTTCAATAAGATAAATTAGAAAGAAAATATCAAGTAAACAAACAAGTCAATGTTCTTCATACCGCTAGCCAAATGAAACTATGTTGTTGAAGGATAAGACCTGAAACTTATTCCCAATAGATGATGTCCATTGCCAGAACGATATATCCTAGGACATATTAGTGGATGGTGGCACATCATTTCATTTGTCCAAAGTGCTTGGTTTGATAAATAATGCCCATTGTAGGAGGGATACATCCTAGTTCACAATTTTATTAGACAATGATGAGATTGATTTAAGACTGATAAGCTATTGGTACAAAAAGTTGATCAACTTGTTTACTGACTGACTTAAACCCGAGACTTGATGTTTTGAGTTTTCACTTTTCGCCTGCTAGACTTGTTTCTGATTGTTTCACCAAAGATTGAGGATGACGATTGTTTATTGTGGGTGATGTTTATTGCAGGTGAAAGCAAGATGAGACAGATGAATTTTTTTTCAAATATTTGGATGTTTTTGGAAATTTGCAATGTTTAAAGGCTATTTTTTTGGTATTTTTTGAGGTTTTCAAATGTTTTGATTTTTTGATTTTCTAATTTTTTTGGGGTTTTATGAGATTTTGACCAAGAGACTAACCTAAGGACCTATCCTAGAGGCCTCAGGGGCTGATCAACGGATTAGCCTTGCCTACATTATACATGCAAAGACCACGTAGTTTGACTAACGACTTGATTGACTTACAGATGAAGATATACATGATGAAATGTTAATTTATTATGACAGAATCCTAAAGGACTAACCTAAGTGTCTTGGGGGATGATCAAAGATCAACCTTGCCTACATTCAAGGCTCAAAGACCCATAGTTCAACAAGACGACTTTGTTTTTGAATTTTTGACTTGGTTTGGGATTTTGATATGTTTTGAATATTTTGTGATTTTGTGATTTTATGATGTTTTTGGATTTTCTTATTTCAAGAATATACATGAATCTGATCTAATGAGAACATGCCCCCAACATGATGCAATAAAATACTCTAATAAAGGTAGGAAAAACTAACCTTAAGGATGGGCCGATTAGTACTATGAGGGATTATGATATGAAAATAGGACCAAGTTGTGGTGCAGATGCAGGTGGATGATTGATGGATGGGGATTCAAATGCAATGGATGATGGAAACGTAATGGATGGATGATACAAAACAAGCTATAAAGATCCTAGTAGATGGAAAGTGCTTATTTACACAAGGCGCTTGTTTGCGAGGTTTTCACCAAAGTACTTGTCCAAAGTGCCACCAAAGTGGTTTTCATCAGAGGATGATTTTTTTCTTTAATTTTTTTTTGTTATCACCAAGACACCTATTTGTTAGGTTTTCATCCGGGTAACAATTTTTTCTATTTTTTTTGGATTTTTGCTTCTATACCTTGAGAGATTAGGCATAATTTTTTTTGAGATGAGAGCTATTCATGGGCTCTTGCATAGGTTCCCCTTCGGGTGTTGATAACTGATATACCCCTGACTTATAGCTTGTTGTGATAACAAATGGTCTTGTTAATAAATATTTAACTAGCTCCCTTCAAGTGTATTTTTTCCTCTATGTGTCGGCACGCGCTTCAGAAAGTTAGCTCAGCCTATTGTCTATGTATTGCTCTGCCACTATGTGTCTACTCCTCACAACTCTGAGCTGTGGTATTCCTTTTGCATCCCAGAAAGCTTTGTTGTGCTTCCACGTGTTGTGGCTATAGGATTCTTTTGATCCCGCTTTCTTGATGCCTCAGCGGGCTTTGAAAAGCTACCACAAAGCCTTCATTCCTAAAAGGTTATGATGGACCCCATGGTAGCTAACTACGGTATATAATTTCTATGTGTCAGCCATTCGCAAATCTTTTAGCACAGAGATGAAGTAGAACTGCGGGTAGCAAAATGCTGCCATGCGTCTCTTTTGCACCTGGCTAGTGATTGTTCCCTCCATTGTTGATAAAGTGCTCAACCCATTCGACACGTGTAGCACTAATGCAAGTCCTCAACGGTGAAAGAAGAGAAGTTCATACATGCAGTGAAAGGCTGCCACATGCCTAGCCAGCAAATCTCATGCTCGAGCAATGGACCAGATGAACCGAATAATTCTATTGGTCGTTGCGTGTCATAATCATTCACACAAGGGGGTGACACTTGTCTGTTCAGGCCTAGCCGGGACCACTGCCATCATTGCAAAGGATGCACTTGTGCCTGGGATGACTCGATGCTTGGTTCTAAATCAATTTTTTTGCAACGACCTTGGGAATATTTTGATTCTTGCATCATTGCCGGGGGATTGTGAAATCTTTTCTATTGCTGCTCTTTGAGGCGGTGGGAGGTCTTCCTGCTATATATACTTTTCTCTGTTATGAGAAAAGGGTTCAGAATTTGAAGAAAAAATTGGTTCTAGTTAAAGATGCCAGACCTTTATTGATGTTTTATTTGATTGCAAAAAACTCTCAGACTGTGTCAATTGTTTGACCTTTCTATTTTTTATGCTATTTGATCAAACTATAAACTGTGGTTTTTATTGTCTCGTCACTTCATTTAAGAACTTCTATATACGTTGAATGCAAGTTTGCTGACCTAGATCATGTCTAATGACTCTTCTTGGAAATGGGAATGTATGCAATATTATTTTATGTCGATAAATGGATTGTCAATGCTATAATCTTAAATTTTTGATGTTCTGGAACACTACAACAACATTTAGGCCCTTAGATCTATGATTTATCGTGCCTATCATTAAGTCTTGGCGCATCCCCTTAGGTTAAACTTCATTTTATTATATCTACTTCATTTTCCCTTTCAAAACCCCATTATATAAGAAACCAACTTCTCAAAAAATCTAGAGGTTACTCAGTTTAGCTCAAAAGGTCCCCCTTAAACTGAGTTTCCCACAAGGCAGTGTTACCTTGCCAAATTTTGGCATCAACAGTTTGTTCCTTTTTCTGACACACCTGGTGGAACCAAGCTTAAATGAAATTATGTTTTAGAAGGGTGTATGAGCCATCGACCTGTAACTAGATCTCAAATCGCAAGAATCCCTAGTTTACTAGTACCTCCACTAGGGGTAGTCCAAGTCGCAAATCAACTGGTAACTGTTTCATTTCCACCACCCATTCCTCTCACCATGTTTTCAGCTACCAATAGAAATTACATGGCATGGGATGCCAAAAGTCCCCTAGTAGCTCCAATAGCACCTGTTGTTTGGGGCGCTATCCCATTTTTAGCCATGAAAGCTATACCCAAGTTTATCAAAAATGGCTGAGGACCACCAGTAGAACATTTGTAGGATGTGGCAGACATATGTCTGGTACATGAGATTACAACATAGAATGTGGCCCTAAGGCTTCTCGTCGCATCTTTCAAAGGCAAGACACTAGATTGGTACTAAACACTGACACCTAGTTCAATTCGCACCTTGGATGAGATGGGAGATCCGTTCTATGAGAGGTTCTCAAATGATGGAGATCATTCTTCATTGTATTATCAACTATCTGTCATAAAACAAGCCCCCTAGGAGGCTCTGATGGACTTTAATGCCTGATTTCACATGAATTGGTAGAGAATTCTTGTTACTATACGCCAGACTCCTGAATTGGTGTTTATATTTTATCTAAAGTCCATCAATTTTGACATTTCTATGATGATCAAGTCTTTGGGAGGAGCTATTCTACCAGATGCTTATGGTGTCACTATCAAGGCCGAGAATCATTTAATAGACTGCAAAAAATTTCCTCTTCAACCTATTATGCCGATATTTCTTGAAATATCGGTTCCTATGCAAGATGTTGCGTCAACTAGCGCACTCGCAACTGCCCAGTGAATGTACACATATGCGATCACCCCAAAAAATGTAGCTTCTACATCAGGTTCTTCCAAGGATGAAATGAGTGACCTCAAAGAGATGTTACGAACCATGGAAAATGATATCACCACTCTTAAGCGAAACTAATCAACACCTCTGAAGCCTGCATATCAAAACTATCAAAGTGGGCGATCATCATATTAGCATAATCAGTACCAAGACATACCTTGCACAAATCCACCAACTCCGACTGCAAACCAAATGGTGCCAGTTCCTACTCCATTGATGAGCATGTCACCAAGCTCAAGTAGGGAATTAACTACAAGAAAGAACAACCTTATTGATGATATCAATCCGTGGTGCTTCCCTTGCAGTGATGCACATATGCCCCGAGACTGTCTGTGTGACAACTTGCAACAAAAGGTGGAGGAGCGGCACAACCAAGGAATGCAAATAGAACATGGAGGTTATATATATGCCTCACCACAAATGGAGAGTGTGGTTCTTACCACAAAAATGCAAGGGATGTCTTTAGAACAAGAGTATGATATTGCCCCTAATCACGCGCATTGCTCCTAGATGGAGGAAGAAAAAATGATGTTTGCTAATGACGTGTTCATAACCAAAACACCACAAGTATAGTCTGATTATAACACATGCTCAAAGAGAAGATTTACCAATGATTCAGTTGTTCTGCATCTAGCCAACCTGCAACTCAAGGGTGTTTCTGATCAAATTCCTGGTACTTCAACCGTCTCATCACCATCTCAACCATGGAAGGAAATTATTATAGCAAGAAAGAGGAAGCAAAAACCTTTGAGTTTTTCACCTTTTAATGTGGTAGAGAAATTGAAGAAATCATCTGCTAATGTGTCTCTATGGGACATTCTAGCTATCTTAGAACAAAAAACGTTGTTATAGAAGGTGCTTCAAGAAGAGGTCAACCTGACACCAACTAAACCGTTTGACAATAGAGAGGTTGTCAATCAAATACTGTTAGCTAAATTCCTTACAAACAACACAAAGGAATCTCCTACCGAGGTTAGGGATAAGTTAAAACCCCAACCCTTCTTCTTGACTCTCATTGTACGAAAGAAGTTATTGCACAATGCTATGATTGATTCTGGCACTAGTACCATGGTTATGCCTAAACAGATAGTCGAAGCTTTAGGACTAAGCTATGAACCTATGAAAAGGGGGGTAATGCAGCTTGATTGGAACAAAGTTGAAACCGTATGTGTCATCAAATCACTTCCTCTAACTCTATCCGCATGCCCTAGTATCACGGTGCCGCAAGACATTGTGATCATAGATGTTCCTCCTATGTTTGGTCTATGTCTATCCCGAGAATTTACTTCAAAGGTGGGCAGATACCTGTCCCTAGATTGGTCACATCTGATACTCAAGACCAAGCATGACACAAAAATGAATATAGAATCAGAGGCTTTACATTCTAAACATGTAGTGAATGAAGCCTTGATCAATTTTGAAGCCACACATACCTCTATCACCAACAAAGTAATGTATGGCGTTGAATTACTGGAGGAAGAAAAGGTGAGCGGAGACCGAAATGACAAAGAAGATGCTCTATTGAGTGAACACATAGACAATGATCCTTTTGGAAATTACCATGCTATAAGATTGGGCACCTATGTAATTTACAATGAAGACCAAGTGCTTTCGAAGGTCGCCAAAGAGTCCAAGGGTAGCCAAGCAAGTGAGCTATAGACACTATACATTGATGGAGAAAGAAGAAAGGTGGGTGTTGGAGTGGGGATACATCTAATATCCCCAAAAAATGAAAAATTGTTAAGATCTTTCTATTTTCATTTTGCCTGCTCAAACAATCAGGCTGAATATGAAGGATTAATTCAAGGTTTGAGCCTTGCAGAAAGAATGGGAATTAAGCAATTGATGGTGTTCAGAGATTCTGAATTGGTAGTCAACCAAGTCTGAGGAGTTTTTGTGGAAAAGAATGTTTGCATTAGATCCTATCGGCACCGAGTCTGGGACCTAATTGATGGTTTTGAAGCTTTCAACATCTAGACTATTCCCTGAGGACAAAATAGCGATGCAAATTGCAAGGCCGTGATTGATGCTTAGTTTCATCCTATCTCTAACCTTGTACATAATAGACATTCAGTATGAGTACTATTCCAACCAGGGATCCCCGACAATGATCAAAGTTGGCAAGTTTTTGAAAGTGATGAACACATCACCTTATTTATCAAACACTCAGGAGAGTTCACCGATCAGCTTCAACCAAAGATTGTCGAAGCTTTTGAGGGACAAGTCATTCAGCTCAAATCTAATAAGCTTCTGAAAGGATTGGTTACTCTCGAAAAAAATTTCAATTATGATGATTCCTGAAATAATAAATGAAAGTTCATAGCAGAAAAAAGTGATTATGTGGACCTTCGGGTCTCTGATGGTAGGAATTTGCGAGTTGGGAAAAATGTCCCACACCATGATAAAGAAAGACTCATTAGTTTTTTGTGAAAAATATGGAGTAGTGGCCTGGTCCTATGATGATCTGGAGGGGTATGATCCTGATATCATTTAACACACTATTGAACTAACAAAAGGTGCAAAACCGGTCTGACAGAAACAGAGGCCAGTCAACCCTAAAATTGAAGCGCTAATGGTGCAAGAGCTAACTAAGCTCATTGAGTTGCACACTGTCTTCCCAATCAAGCATAGTACCTAGGTATCTAATCTGGTCCCAGTCTAAAAGAAGAATGGAGATATCCATTTGTGTGTGGACTTCTAAGACCTAAATGGAGCCTCTCTGAAGGATCACTATCCACTGCCTTCTATGGAGTCAATATTACAAATGGTTGTAGGATCTGAAATGTTTTCTTTGCTAGACAATTAGATCTGAGTTAAAGAAGAGGATCAACAGAAGACTACGTTCACCACAAAATGGGGAACATTCGCCTATGCTAAAATGCCTTTTGGTTTATCCAATGCAGGGGAAACTTTCCAACGGGCGATGGACATTGCATTCAACGAACTAATCAATAAGTTTATTCTAATTTATTTGGATGATCTTATTGTGTTCTCTAAATCTAAGGACGATCATTTTGATCACTTAGATATAGTTTTTCAAAAGTGCTAGGAGTTTGAAGTTTCCCTAAATATGAAGAAATGTGTGTTCGGAGTGCCACAAGGAAAGCTTTTAGGACATGTTGCATCTAAGGAAGGGGTTTCAATTGACCTCGAACAAGTGAAGGCTATCAAGGAGCTTCCCCTTCTAATGAATAAGAAAGGTGTTCAGTCTTTCCTAGGAAAAGTAAATTTTGTCAGCAAGTTTATTTTTGACTTTGCAGGGATAATTAAGCCAATCAACCTTATGCTTAAGAAGGATCAGACATTCAAGTGGATGACCAAAGCTTGGGAGGCCTTTGAAAAGGTCAAGGAAGCTATTTCCACAACTCAGGTACTGGTTAATCTAGATCAGTCTAAGGGTTTTATAATGTATGTGTTCAGTAGCAAGTCTAGTATCACTACTATCCTAACCCAAAAGGATGATGAAGGAAGAGGAGAACATCCAATGGCGTTATACTCAGGACCCTAAAGAAATATGAGGCAAATTATAATTTCATCGAAAGGCAGGCCTTTGTAATAGTGAAGGGACTTAAAAATTTACACCATCTAATTTCCTGCAACAAGTTGTTTGTGTATGTCGCACATTCCAGTGTGCACGAATATATCATAGAAGGCGAGATCATAGAAAAAAGAGCTAATTGGATCACCAAGATCCTTGAATATGGCATTAAGGTCAAACCTACTAAAACTATTAGAGGAAAAGGACTGTGCAAGTACATGGCACAGAACAAGGAGATACCAACCAAAGAGGAGCAATCAAAGCTCATCTTAATAAATGAACCAAAATCGAAGGGTTGCTGGTTGACTAATAGAATGAGGTTCATGCAAACCAAAAAGTATCCACCAACTCTCTCATCCCAAAAAAGGAGATACTACCGGCTACAAAATTGTGGATATATGATAGTAAAAGGAGTCCTTTTCAAAAGGAATTTCAATGGTATTCTCCTGCGATGCGTCACTTCAGAGCAAGCGAAGAGGATCCTCGACCCATTCCAAAACAGTGCTGCAAGCAGACATTTCTCTACTAAGACCACTGCCATTAAAATCATGTGTGTTGGTTACTATTGGCCTACACTCTTTAATGACTCCCAATCTTCGGTAAAGTCTCATAAAAAAAACTAGTTCTTTACTAATAGAAGGAAGAATTCTGCAATGCCTCTCAAACCCATAGTGGTGGATGAACCATTTGTGCAATGGGGCCTAGACTTCAACAGAATGATTAACCCAGTTTCTAGTGCCAAACACAAGTGGATTTTGACCACTACGGATTACTTCACAAGATGGATGGAAGCTATTCTACTTAAGAGTGCAACAAAATCAAATATTGTAGATTTCCTCGAAGAGGTGGCGACAAGGTTCGATCCTCTGAAGACTATCATTTTGGATAATGCCAGAGCTTTCCTAGGCACAAAGTTATGTCACTTTGCATTAAAAAATGACATATTCCTCAGAAATCATCAAATTATTACCCATAGGGAAACGGCCTAGTAGAGTTGACAAACAAAAGCCTAGTCCATCTCCTTAAAAGGATTGGTTCAAAACACTAGAGGGAATGGCATAAAAATCTCTGAGTAGTGCTATGGGAAAACCGCATAACTCCTAAGCAAGTCCTTAAGACTTTTCCTTATGAGTTGGTATATGGGAAGGAGGCACTATTTCCTATATCTATGGAGATTCTGACACTCCAATTGTTGAAGTCCCTCGAAATAGAACAAAATGACGCCATGGAAGTTCGGCTCGCCGAACTATTAGAAGTACAGGAAAAAAGGGGAAATTCGCTAATAGCCATGAAATACCATCAAGAAGTGGTTAAACAATGGTTTGATAGGAAGGCTTCCGAACAAGGTCTAAAATGTAGAGACTTAGTACTAAAGTATGATAAAAGGGCTACTAAGCCAGGTCAGCATGGTAAATTTGATAGCCTATGGGAGGGAACCTTTAAAATCATTTGGTGCAAAGAACATAACGCTTTTGAGCTAGAAGATATGGAACAGGAACCCTTAGGAATCCCAGTTAATGGGATTCATCTCAAGATGTTCTATTAGATACTGAGCTCTATTTTTGTACACATGTGAATAGTGCTTTCTTTTTATTTTCCTTTCTTTGGCCGGTCTTTTTCAAAATTGGTTTGTGCTTCTGTGGAATTAACCCATTATTAGGGAGGGTGGAATATTAGGATTGCTTTACATGAAACACACCCATGCACAGAGAAATAACACATATGCTGTAAAGGAGCCCATAAAACTGAAATAACAAAATGAAAGTTTTATAGCCCATAAAGCTAAAATACAAAATGAAGGAAAGAGCATGGATTTTCTTTAAAAAAATATATATCTATTTATATCTATTCTTTAAATTGGAAAAGTGGATGGGGAAGCCATAATCCAAAGATATACAAGTATTCAAGCTATTATATATGCAAAATGATAGCCCTTTTTCAAGCTTATATACAACTATTAAGCAGGTGGTCTGGAAAGCAACAGGAAATAGAGAAAACAGGGAGACATTTTTTGGTAGTAGAAAGGGGTTGCCATCTAATGGAATGAGAGGTAGAAATTGACACATCAATGGCAGCATCCACCTCTTCCTTCTTAGTAGGTTCTTTAACAGCAGAGGTAACATCATCTGGCACAACCACCATTGGTAGAGGAAACACCAAGTTCCTGAAATTAGTATACCAATCTATGTCATAGAAAGGTATCACGTTGTAGCTGCAGAATAGGAAATGTAAGGCCTGGGTAACCCTCTGCTAATACTCATCATGTGTCTGAAGGAGAAATTCGCTGAGGAATGGTAGCCAAATGACTACAAATTCTTCCTCGATAAAGTGATGGAGGTCGCTGGCTAACAATGGACCTACTCCATATGCGGCATAAGCAACAACCTCGCCAAGGCCATTTAGGTACTTTTTGGGAAACATTTCTTTGACACATTTCAGGATGAGAGGCTTGGGGATGTTAATTTCTAACATGGATACCATGAAGTGGGAGCATATGTCAGTGTTCACCCAATACTTGTCCTCATATTCTATGCAGTCTTTATCCAGAACCCATTTTATTGCTATCAGGACCAAAGAATGCTTATTCTTGGTCATCCGTTTCAGCCTCCTAGTAGAAACCTCCCCTAGAAACATTGTCTGTGACTTGTATGAGGTTAGACAAACTGGAGTGTCCATGACTCTGACACTATTCGTACACTTTTGAGTGAATGCTAAAATTTACCTATCACCTAACCTATGAGAGGACTTGCTTAAAACTCAGCTACCAACCTATCATTACCAAAATGCTAAGTATGATTTCTTCACTACTTACTAGCCTATTTATAGAAAAATGATAAGACACATGCTAATCCGTTTCGAGAAAATGTGATAATAGCTAGTTGCCAACTCGAAAGATGTGCCTACGTTTGTTCACATTTCTAGGCCAGTTGCATCTGTGGAGGTACAACTCAATGTTTGCTAGATTAATAAGAGCTAATTAATTAGCTTTAAAAATTTGGCCCTCATCGACAGTGAGCCACATGGCCGTAGGCTCTTGTGTCATCTCACAAGCATTTCCCAGAGCCTAAGGCAATATTCATATCTTTTCAGGCTGTGATCATTTGCTCTGGCATAATCATTCTAGCCAGGATATTAATTACCAACGCATACTAATACAAGGTTAGAAAGCAAATTGCCGGCTCAAGTTCCAAGGGAATCAGAACATATCACACAATTGCCGAATGCAATAATTAACTCTTTCCGCCTCAAAATGGAAAATAGTTTATTTTGCATGAATTGAAAAATTAGCAGTACATGTTGAATTAAATGCAAAAGGCATGCTTTCGTCTACCACCTTGAGGAAAGATTGTCAAATATTGCATGAACAGGCTTAATAATTCAAAGTCTTTTCACAAACACCAAAGCTAAAGGTGCAAAGTTGTTATTTTGTATATCTAGAGCTGAGGAAAATTGCAGAGCCAAGAACTTGCAGAGGTCTTCATCCAAAGAAAAATGTCAGAGAGTTCATCTCAACCAATGCAAGAAGAAATTAGCCAAGAGCTGTTTATGGCAATACGATCGTCAGAAGATGTATATGTCTATGAGGATGTGGCATATGCTATGCCTAGTATACCCAGTAGGCTGAAGAAGGCCTATACAACAAAGCTCACCAAGCCAAAGGATTGCAGAAACAAGATAAGGGTTAAAGAGAAATGGGATAATATCTACAATCTATGGCTTGAAAAAAAAACCTAAGTCCTTAAGAGAAGCAGCCTGCGCAAGGTTGATGACAGCAAAGGCGGATAAATCTACAACAAAGAAAATTTGGTATAGTGGTCTACCTCAATACATGGTCCCGCTGGTGCACTACTGCCTGGAGATAATTGGCGCTGCCATCCAACATTATAACCCTAACACCCACTACATTGAGGGCCAAAACTTAAGGGTGCACATCACCCCACAGGCCATCTAACATATGTTATGCATCCCAGACCCAAGTAAAAGAAGAGAGAACATCGAGTCCTTTTACCCTGGAAAAGGAGAAAAAACATGGAAGACGATGAAAAAGAACTTAGAATTCTTGTTGGAGACTGGTAGGAAAGGCATCCCAGCCACTAAACTGCCAAGTATTCCATTGCTGCATGGTTTGTTACATGAGGATTTGCAAGATGCCATGTCCATGCTAGCTTTTGTGTGCAGCTGAGACTCCGATGAGAGGGTGGAAACTTTTCAACTGGGACCAGCTTTCCAATTTTGCAAGCAACATGATATCTTTTGGTACGATTTTGTCGAGATCATGGTAGAGGAAATGATACAAAAAATAAAGAATTACTCGACGGAGGCAAAGTTTAGGTTTATGTCTTTCTTGGTTCACATGTTTTTGCATCAAAACCATGATTTCTTTATCCGATATTTTCCATTAACAATTTTTTATGAGCAGGGTAAGAGGAAGCTAGTGACCATGTGGACGCCTTTTCTTTCCACATCATATGATTATTATGCATTTTTGGACTATTTCATAACTCCGGTCTTGCATGATTTAATCAGAAAGGGTGACATAATTTGGCTCAACGAGGAGCAGACCAGATAAATGCAGAGTTCCACACTTGCCTATGACTGGTTCATGGGAAAAGATTTCGTAATTCTCTAAATGTGAGGCTTTACTGGTCAACCTTTCCTGCTCCCATCCTGTGTCATAGATAGGGTGCTCACACTAGAAATGTTTTTTTAGGTGTGTATTATTGATTTTACCTTCCATAGTAGCAAAAGTGTCAAGAAGAAGGGATTTTTCTCTCATCCGAAGAATTTAAAGTCGGTAACTCTAATTAAGAAATAGTCAGACCAGTTATTAGATGATAAACTAGCTTATCTGTGGTTGGTAATGGTAAATGATAAGTGGGAATACAACCCTTTTGATTACTTGCTAGAGCCCCACATGAGAGTTACCCATGTTCCCCAACCTTACTGGGAGAAGCGGCGTAACCCACGTGCAGACAAAGATGAAAATTTTGTTGAATTGGCACGTATCCCTACAAAAAAAAAACTAGAGGGCCATGGCACAAGTTCTACTTTGCTACAATGGTGGCCCAGGATAATTTCCACATGGAGTGCTCCATGTACAATAAGTTGAAGAAGGATGAGGAGTGGAGTGCTAAAAAAATAGAGGCTTTCTAGAAGTATCACCAAGAAACAACACAATCAGATGCCCCTTACAACAGTATGAGGGATGACCAGGAATTTGAAAACTGGTGGAATGAAGGCCACCCCATCCCAAGCTCTAGTATTAATAAGAGCAGAGATCGGGGGAAGAGATCAAAGAGAAGGAAGAGGAAGTGGTGACATCAGCCTCCTCTGCGCCGAAGGAGAAAGGTCCTAGACAGTTCACCTATGTGGCCATGAATGTATGCTTTAATATATCAAGGGGCTCACATACACTCACTTGGGCTACTAAGCTAGCCAGGTTATCACTGCAGCAAATGACAATGAATACCGAAGCTCAAGAGACCCCACCTGCGAAGAGGCAATGCACAAAGAGCATAATCGAAGAAGGTTCACAAGAACCCATTGGAGGAAAAGTGCTCGCAACTAGCTAGGAGCTTGAGGTTGAGGATGAATCGCTGACAATTCTAAAGCTGTCATCAACCAGTCAACAGGTAGAATTTACTCCTTCCCTTGCTTCTCATTCCTTGGTATGTGCCCCTACATCGCCAGCGATCCCCACCATGAGTATTATCCCTCAACTTTTCACTTTTAATCCAACATATATAGGAGCTTTCGCCCAATTTTCGCAAACCACTCTGCTCATCCTTACTCCTCCATGGACCCTTACGACCGCTGCTATCGCTCAAACTCTCCTCACCTCGCTTTTAGAAAACATACCCCCTGTGTGTGCCCCTTCTTTTTCTGCTATTACTACAGATCCTCCTCCATTGCAATAGGCTAACACCACAGTGACGACTCCTCCACCGCCCCAGCCTATGATTCTTGTTGATTCGCCAATTCAATCATTACAAATGACTAGCCCTACTTTTGGGCCTCAAACCAAACTATGGAACATGCCCCACTTCTCCCCACAAACTATCACTCTCCAGAAGAAACAAATTCCTGCACCTACGAAGGTTACATATCCCTATGCTCTATGTTCTCATGCTCCTTTCGTAGGTGGACTAGTTTCACCACCAACTGACTTTATGGCACAAATTGATTGCAGAAAGGAGGCACACGCAAGTAGAATGTGAAAGTGTAGGGAAAAAGATGACAGTGATTCTGCTGAGCCAAAAATATAGATTCTTTATGATGAGGCCCGACAAGAATTGAAGTTTGTGACCATGTACCCAAGAGTAAGCAAGCCTTAGTAAGAAATGCACCTGGAAGATTATGAGATATATGTGGTAGGGCTCACCATGAAGGTGGCTTGATCACAAGATAAGGTTGAAATCATGGAGGAAACGCAATAGGTGGTCACTTCTGACTTCCTTAAAACTGGCTGCTAATTAAAGAAGAAGGATGAGCAACTTAAAGTAGCAAAGGAAAGGTTTTTTTTTTTGGAGAAAAAAGAGAACTCACTCGAGGTGAATGTTGCCCATATGACAAAAAGGGCGTTGGAAGTAGAAGATGAGAGGAATAGACTTCAGGGTGAACTTGTGAAGACTTAGGACATTGACCCTACCATGATAAAAGAACTATGCTCTAAGAATCAGGAGGCAAAATAAAATTGTAACTAAAGAATGAAGAATTGGAGTGGCTTTTCCTTGAGTTCAATTGAGGAATAACGTAGAAGAATGAAGCTTTGGAGCACCAACAAGCTCAATATGAGCAGAAAATACAAGAAAAAGAGGTTGAATTTAAGAGCCTAAAAGTTCAAATAGAAGAAGAGCTCTAAGAGACAAAGTATTCTTTGGACGAGCACTTGGAAAATCACTCCCGGGTTGAGGACAATTGGAATAAAAAAATGAGTAGCTTTGCAAAACAACTAGCGTCTGAGAAAAGGAAAAGGGTAGAATTGGCTGAAGCCATTATTTCAAGAGACACAAAGATTTCTTCTCTTAAAATATCTCTCCTATCTCCCCCTACACAACCAGACATCATTCCGCTGGTTAGGAAATTGTACATCTCTCATTGGGAAAAAATTAAAGTCTTTTGCCTAACACTACAGCCTACCCTTCAATTCATTGCCAAGGCATCAAAGCTAAGCCAAGAGGCTCATGATACTATTGATTAGTTCTCATGGCTCATCTTGGAGAAGGTCCTAGAAGCAAATGATATGCTCACCAAGCTATATTCGGCCTCTAATGAAAACCTTGCCAGAGCGGGTATTGAAGATCAAGATGTTGCTGCCCAAATAGAAAATAAATTCATCCATTGCCACTCCACCTTCCAACGCATTAAAGCAGCCATGGCTATTTTGAGCAAGACATTAGACAACATACGAGGGAGTTTCTCTGAGTGAAGCAAGATGGGTTTGTCGTCGCCGTTCCTTGAAGATGGCTCTATTGCCACAACCGAGCAGATTGCAGAAAAGATAGAAGAGAAGGAAAATGATCTAGAGGCTTTCAAGGATTTTAGTCATCCTCCCATGGAAACTAACATTGAGGGATTCATTCATCTGCTTGCACATCTACTATTTCATTGTGAAGGAGGGGTTGGTTTACCCAAAGCGCTGCCTCACAAAGAAACTATTGATCTAAGTGGAGCACAAGAGAATTTTTACAACATAGTGAAGCCATCTGAGGATGAATGGTCACCTATACAGATGACTCTTTCTAATTTGTGACTCCATTGTCCAAATGAAATGGCACTCTAGTATGCACAACCAAAGAAATTTTGGGTTCTCTGTTCCTTAGTCGAAACGCCCCTGATAGTCACCAAAAGTTGTTAATAAATATTTAACTAGCTCCCTTCGGGTGTATTTTTTCCTCTATGTGTCAGCCCGTGTGTTGCAAAGTTAGCTTGGCCTCTTGTCTATGTTTTGCTCTGCTGCTACGTGTTTACTCCTCGCAACTTCGAGATGTGATATTCCTTTTGCATCCCAGAAAGCTCTGTTTTGCTTCCACGGGTTGTGGCTAAAAGATTTTTTTGATCCTACTTTCTTGATGCCTCATAGGGCTCCGAAAAGCTGCCACAAAGCCTTCATTCCTAAAAGGTTATGGTGGGCCCCATAGTAGCTAACTATGGTATATACTTGCTATGTGTCAACCATTCACAAATCTTTCAGTACAAAGATGAAGTAGAACCACGGGCAACAAAATGCTGCCACGTGCCTCTTTTGCGTATGACTGGTGATCATTCCCTCCATTATTGATGAAGTGCTCGGCCCATTCGACACGTGTAACACTAATGCAAGTCCTCAGCAGTAAAAGAAGAGAAGTTCATACGAGCAGCGAAAGGATGCCACGTGCCTAGCCAGCAGATCTCATGCTCTGGAAATGGACCAGATGAACCGAATAATGCAATTGGTCACTGCGTGTCATAATCATTTGCACAAGGGGGTGACACTTGTCTGTTCGGGCCTATCCGAGACCACTGCCATCATTGCAGAGGATGCACCTATGCCTGAGACGACCCGATATTTGGTTCTAGATCAATTTTGTTACAATGGCCTTGGGAATATTTTGATTCTTGCATCATTGCTAGGGGATTGCGAAATCTTTTCTGTTGTTGCTCTTCAAGGTAGTGGGAGGTCTTCTTGTTATATATACTTTTCTCTATTATGAGAAAAGGGTTCAGAATTTGAAGAAAACACTAGTTCTAGTTAAAGATGCAGGCCTTTATTGATGTTTTATTTTATTGCAAGAAACTCTCAGACTGTGCCAATTGTTTAGACTTTCTATTTTTTATGCTATTTGATCAAACTATAAACTATGCTTTTTATTGTCTCGTCACTTCATTTAAGAACTTCTATATATGTTGAATAAAAGTTTGTTGACCTAGATCATGTCTAATGACTCTTCTTGGTAGTGGTAATGTATGCAATATTATTTTATGTCGATAAATGGATTGTCAATGCTATAATCTTAAATTTCTAATGTTCTGCAACACTACAACAACATTCAGGCCCTTAGATCTATGATTTATCATGCCTATCATTAAGTCTTGGTGCATGGCCTTAGGTTAGACTTCATTTTATTATATCTACTTCCTTTTCCCTTTCAAAACCACATTATAGAAGAAGCCGACTTTTCAAAAAATCTGGAGGTTACTCAGTTTAGCGTAAAAGGTCCCCCTTAAACTGAGTTTCCCATAAGACATTGTTACCTCATCAAATTTTGGCATCAACAGGTCCCAACCAATTGGGTTCAAATTTTCCTTTGCTATTTGGATTTGGGACATTCTTCTGATTTTCCTTTAGTACCAGTTCTCCAACTTGGAATGTTCTTCTTCTGATCTTCTTATTATAGCTCCTCTTGAGTCTATTTTGATAAACTTACAAATGATTTAAAGCATCTATACGCCACTCATCCAGTAGCTCTAACTCATTCAATCTTAATACTCGGTACTCTTCATCTGTGGTGAGGATTTGTAGTGATATTCTTAGTGACGGGAGCTCAATCTCAATGGGGAATACTGCTTCTAATCCATAGACCAGGGAGAAGGGGGTGGCACCGATGGGTGTGCAGATGCTAGTTTGATAGGTCTATAGGATGGGATTGAGCTATAGATGCTAGTCACGACCTGCATCATTGACTATTTCCTTGAGGATCTTTAAAATGGTTTTATTTGTGGCTTATGCTTGGCCATTGCATTGGGGATAGTATGGGGTGGAGAAGCGATGTTGGATTTTGAATTTTTCACATAAGTCGTGAACGTCTTTATTCTTGAATGGTGTCCCATTATCTAAGATAATGGCTTGCAGGACACCATAGTGGCAAATGAGATAGTTCAAGATGAACTTTGATATCTACTTCTTGGTTATCTATGTCATAGGTATGGAATCCACCCACTTGGTAAAGTACTCAGTGGCTGTTATGATGAACATGTGGCCATTAGATGAAGTGGGAGTGATTTTTCCAATGAGATCGAGTCCCCATTGCGAAAAGGGCCATGGTGTGATGATGGGATGAAGTTCTTGAGCTGGAGCATGAATGAGGTCCCCATGCTACTGACATTGTAGGCATCTTTTGACATAGTTATGCTCCTCTTTTTCCATTATAGGCCAATAATACCCCATCCTTAGCAATTTCTTGGCTAGGGTCATTCCACTCGAGTGTGAACCACAGATGTCGTTATGCACCTCAATTAAAGCGGTCAATGCCTCCTTAATGTTTAAATAGCATAATAACATTCCTTCCATGCTCCTACAATACAAGGTATGTCCTAGGATGACGAATCAGGATGCCTTTTTGACAAAGGTTCATTTTAAGGTTGAGGGTAAGTTAGCAGGTATGGCACTTATTCACAGGTAGGTATAAATGTCATGGTACCAAGGATCACCAAGACCAATGATTTCACACACAAATTCTGATTCTGGTACCTTGAATGTGGGCATGAGAAGCTACTCTATCAAGAATTCATGTTTTGGGACATTGTGAGGGATGTCCAGTAGGGATCCAGTTGTCTCCATGGCATCTATTGCTCTGTTATTTTCTCTGGGTATCTACTCAAATGTGATCTCGATAAAGGATTCCTTGAGAGTCTCCACCAATTTTTTGTATGGAGTGAGCTTATCATCCTTAGTTTGGTACTCATCGTTCACTTGATTTATTATTAGTTGGGAGTCTCCATATACTCTGAGGGCCATGATGTGCCACTACACTGCTATTCTGAGACGTATGGTTAAAGCCTCATATTCTGCAATGTTGTTGGTGGAGGGGAATGCCAATTTATATGATTTAGGTATGTAGTCCCCTTGTGGGGTGATAAAGAAGACACCGACTCTTGATCCATGTTGCGTATATGAGCCATCAAAGTAAAGTTTCCAATGGTCGGCTATGTTGAGATTGAAGATGGATTCGTCTAGGAACTCTGAGATGAGAGGATTTTTTGAATAGATTGGTGCTTCTGCAAGCTGATTTGTGATGACTTGGCCTTTAATTTCTTTTCACTCCACATATTCAATGCCATACTCTGATAGTATCATGACCTATTTGACCATTCTTCCAGTGAGCATTGCCTTTGATAGTAAGTACTTGAGAGGGTCGATCTTGGCATTCAGTTTTATTTTGTGTGCCAGCATGTAATGTCTGAATTTCTGTGACAAAAAAGACTACTGCTAGACATGCTTTTTTGATGAATGAGTAATTTAACTCACGACCAACCATTGTCGTGCTAATATAATATATGGCTCTTTCTGTCCTGTTCTCATTGTGCTGAGTTAGGAGAGCTTCAAGGGTTGTTGTTGCTGATGCATAGAGAATTAATGGATTTTTTGGGATTGGTGGCATTAGGACTAGTGGTGTAAGCATATATTCTTTGATCTTATTGAAGGCTTCTTCACACTTGTTATCCCACTTGTACGCTACTCCCTTGTGAAGTAGATGAGAGTATGGATTCTATTTATCTGCCAATTGTGATATGAATCTTCAAATGGACTTAAGCTTGCCTTGGAGACCTCTCAATTGTTTCAATGTTTTGGGTGCCTCCATCTCAAAGATTGCTTACTTTAGAAGGGTCTACCTCTATACCTCTCATTAACACTATGTATCCTAGCAACTTTCCTGATTGTATGCCGAAGATGCACTTCTTTGGATTTAATCTAACCTTGTATTCCTCCAGCCTATCAAAAATGGAACTTAATGTTGTTATGTAATCCTTCCTATTTCTAGATTTGGCTAGTATTTCATCGACATAATCTTCAATAGTTTTATGGATCATGTCATGGAAGATTAATGTCATGGCTCTTTGGTATGTTGGGCCTACATTCTTCAAGCCAAATGGCATCATATTCCAGTAGTAAGTCCCCCATGGACAAGTGAAGGCCATTTTGTGCTAGTCTTCTTTTGCAATCATTATCTAGTTGTATCCCAAGAAACCATCCATCAAGGAAAGAATTTTGTGTCTTGTCATCATGTCTACAATCATGTCAATGTTGGGCAATGGGAAATCATCTTTTGGACATGCTTTGTTTAAGTCCCTGAAATCTATGCAGATTGTAATGCCCCCATCAGGTTTTGAGATGGGAACTAGGTTTGCAACCATTTTGGATAATCTATTGGTCAAACGAATCCTACGTACAATAGCTTCTTAGTTCCATTTTGAATACCAGGGCGATCTGAGGGTGCATTTTCCTAAGCTTTTGTCTAATAGGCTTTGCTTCAAAGTATACTGCTAGGTGATGAACTACAATTTTTGGATCGATCCCTATCATTTCTTCGTAACTCCATGCAAAGTTAACTTGTCTCTCTCTCAAGAAGGTTGCTAGGAGCTCTTGTTCCTCTGATAGTAACGATTCCACATAGAATGTGATGTGTGGGGTCTCCTTTGTTCCTAAATTAACTGGATTGCACTTTTCTGCTAGGACTATTGATTTTTCCTGATGAAGGGCTCTGAAATGAAGATTGAATCCCCCATCCTCAGGTGCCTTAGAGAGGTTTTCACCATTGGATGCATCCTTTCTTTTTACTTTTTTCAGGTCTAAGAGTGCCATAGTGTGGTTTTCACTCATGGACTTAGATATTATTCTTAATTTCTCCCTTTTGCAAATGAGGGATTCAATCATTTCCCCATAGTATGCATGCGTATCTAGCTCAATGATGAATCCTTCTTTGTGATCCCCACATGGAATGTTATCCTATAGTCCCATGAATCCTGGGAGTGCCTCATTGTTTTTGAATGTGTTAAGAATTGGTGGTCCTCATTGCTCATACTCGATGAGTTGGGGGTAAACTAGGCAGATTTCATGATTTTGATGGTCTGACTCAAAGGATAAGGTGCTAATCATGAGAAGGGTGGTATCCTCAAAGAGCCTAGGTAGTTCAGTTATGGAATCCTCATCATCACTACTACTGCAAATGTCAATTATGTCAAATGTGAAGTTTTTTATGACTCGACCTGTAGATACAGGTAAGCAAAGTTTGGCTACAGATTGTCGAGGAGGATTATTAACCTTTCTAATTGGAGGACTTTGGCCACGTATGGTTATAATCAGAGGGGTACATCCAAGGCCAATATTTCTCATTCACATCTTTGGAATGATAGGTATTATAATCCCATTGTCATTTTTCCCAAGTCTCTGGTTTCTATAATAGCCCATTGTGAGCATCATTTGCAAACCTTTGCTTCTATCATCGAGTGGTAGATCAGCTATTGGTCTATTATCTTGGTATAGGAGATGAGATGGGTCCTCTATAATTTCTTGGCTAAGATCTCCCCAACTTCTAAAGTAGGGATATTCTTCAAGGGATGTTTGAGATGTGGAGGCTTCATTTGATTGCGGATGTCCTCGTGATCTAGGAGATTGTGGTAACTCTCCTACCACAAAAGAATTTTTGGGAATAATGTATTTTCTATAACCATTATTCTAGATGATGATTTTGATATTAGAGATGGTGGGGATGGCGGGAATGGCGGGTGTCTATTGCAGAAGTGGAAGCGAGGGTGGCTGGATCAATGTATGGTGTTGATGGGCCTTCATCATTTTTTGGTACTTGAGATATTTTGTAGTATTTTGCCTCAATGTTCTTGCAATAGGAGAATGGTTTAGGATCTCCATGGATGGTGACCTCTTGTCCTTCATATGTGAATTTGACACATGATGGAAGATTGATGCTACCGCTTGCATTGCATGGATCCATGGATGTCCTAGGAGAATGCTATAAGGCAAGTCAAGGTCCAAGACCTGAAAATTGGTTTCCATGATAGCTGGCCGTACTTGAATAGGGATTTTGATTGTTCCTTGTGACACTCTTTCCTGATCATCATATGCTTTGATTGTAATACCTTTTCCTTTGTTGATGGAATCTTCTGAGATTTTTAACTACTTAATGAGTTTTAGGGAACAAATATTCAAGCCTACACCACCATCCACCAAGACTTGCTTGACCTTGTTTTTCTCCACTAGGACCTCTAAATGGAGTGCATGGTTATGAGATGGTTGAGTAGGAAAATCATGGTCAAAGAATGTAAGGAGATTTGGAGTAATGATGTTTCCAACCATATCTTGGAATTGTTCCACATCAAGATCTGCGGAGATGGTGGATGAAGCCAATGCTTCCTCAAGGATTTTCTTGTGGGCAGATGATATTTTTAATAACTCCATGATGGAGATTTGCGCTGAAATTCTTTTTAGCTGATCAAGAACATTGTAACCATTGGGAACATATCTTGAATTGGACATGAAAGTTCTATTTGGTTGAGATGATCCTACGATAGTAACTTTTCCACCTCTTGTGGTGACTCCACAATTGGCCTGAGCTCCTTTGATAGTAATTACTATGTAGTATTCATCTAGGGAGGTGACGATAATTTCATACACATGATTCACATTTTTGAAGGTGCCTTTCCCCTTATCAATGTTATTGTTCCCTTTATTATTATGGTTAGGCATCAGATTTGTGTATATTTTGAGGTTTTGGTTTCCTATTGGCTATTCCACATTTATAATCCTTTGATCAATGAGATCTTGGACTATGTTCTTTAGTCTCATATAGCTATTCATGGTGTGCCCTTTGATTTTTTGGAAGTCAAAGAGTTGGATTTTGTTGTACCAAGGAGGTATAACATATGGTTCTTCGTAGTTCTCATAGGTGGGAATCTTGATGAGGTTTTAATTTAGTAATTTCCTCATGATGACTTCGAGTGGTTCCCTAAGAGCAATGTACTTCTATTTGGTGAAGTTCTTCTTTTGCTGGGGTGATCCTCTTTGGTCATTGACATTATTGATCACTTGGTTTCTTGGATGTTGTGTTGTTGTGTTCATGTGATGGTTGTTTTGATGATGGTTTTGGATTTGTTGTTGTGGTGCAGGTGTGTTTTGCCGAGGGGCATTGATGAAAACTTTGGCATCAATGACACCATCATTAGTAATATTTTGGTTTCTTGCCCATGTGTGAGGTTTGTCATTGTAATTGGTGGGTGGAAAATTATTCTATTGTTTAAGATATGAATTTGATCCTTCAGGTTGTGTCATAAGGGCTTGTTCGATGCTAAGCACCTTGGAAATTAGCTGGTCATACATGGTAATTCCTTGGACCTTGAGATGGAATGCCAAAAGGCCATCAAGGTTGGATATGATAGTGCATACTTGTTATTCCTTGGGCATGACCCATTTGCTCCAATTGGCCTTGGATCACCATCATTGTAGGAATGAAGCAAATGATTCATTCTTACCTTGTTTCAGAGCTGAGAGTTCCTCTAAACTAACATCCATGGTGATATTGCACGCATCTATGATTTCTTGGAATGTCTTGATGCCTGTAGGTAGGCAAGAGAACCATTCCATGGCATGGACCACCAAACTCCTAGGAAATAGCTGGATCAGATAGGTATCGTCATACACAACTTCCATGCAATGAACCTAGAATTCCCTGATGTGATTTTAAGGGTTTCCCATCCTTTGATACTTGTCAAACTTAGTGATATCAAATCCCTTTGGGAATGGTTTCATCACAAGGCTCCTATCGAATGGATAAGGACATAATTTACTAAATGTTCTTGTGATTCGCCCTAATTGAAGGTTGAGCACTTGTTGCGAAAGTAACCTAATTTGTGTTGTCACATCATTTTGTAGATTAGGAGGTGGGATGAAGGTCTTCTAAGGTGGTTCGCCGGTGGGTGTGATGGGTGGAATGGTTGATGTGTTGATTGGTGGTATTTGCACATTCTGTTGAGCCATGTATGCTTGCACTTGCTATTGTATAAATAACGCTTATTGTTGGTCTTGTTGTTGTGCCAGGATTTCCTGTTGTTGAGCCTGTTGTTATGCTTGTTGTTGCACCAACAATGCTTGTTGTTGGGCTGCTAATTGAGTTGCTTCTTGTTGCTCTTGGTATTTTTTTACCACTTGTTGAAAGGCTTGTAGTTGTGTTACTTGTTTTTGTGCAAAATAATGTGCTTGTGCTTGTTGTGCTTGATATCGGGCATGCACTTGAGCTTCAACTTGAGCTTAAGCTTGTACTTGGGCTTGTGATTGTTTCACCTGTTGTTACAATAAGATTTGGGATTGAGCAACCTTTTGTACTTGTAATGCAGCTTGGGTTGCTTGAGTAGCTTGTGCGGCTTGAGCAGCTTGTTGAACAGCTAGTTGTGCGGCTTGTTGAGCAGCTAGTTACATGAATTTTTGTTTTTGTACTTGCAATAATGTCTTTTGATAAGCAGCTTGTTGAGCTACTTGCAATGCAATGTTGTATTTATTTCATGTATTGGAGCTTGGTGGTGGTGGAGGTGGTGATGGATTTAGGATGGTGTTTGTTGTGGTGGTGAGAGGCACTATCGTGTTGGTGTTTAGGGTTTGGTTGGTGGATGGTGTGATCGATGTGGTTGGTCCTTGAGAGACCATGCTTTGAGATGTTAGGGGGTTTGTTGATGATGCAATGATGGTGATTGCTTGTGTAGTTGTCATCCGTTGTTGCGATGTTGATAACAAGTTTTGAGAATTTGGCGTGGTGTTTTGATTAATGTTCAAGATGTTGGTTTGATTTTTATTGATATTTGGTAAAGGTGGAAGCCCTAAGCCAAGTAGTGGTATTGATGATGGTGGTAATGGAAAAAGTGGTGAAAATGTAAGAGATGTGACCTATTGAGGAAACGACATAGCATCAAAAATTCCCCCTGGTCCGAACATGTCACCCTCTCCCTGTGAGGTTATGGTGAGAGAGGTTTGGGGTGTTGTGTGAAAGGATGATGATGATGATGGATAATTAGGATCATGGAAAGTGAGAGGGACATACTTATGCAATGGATTTTGGGGTAATTTTTGTTCCAAAATTGTGTTTGCATCCAAGTCTTGATTATTGACAAGGGGGTGTGTTTGTATTTCATTGAGAAATGCACTTCCCTTGTTAACACTAGGTTGAGTTGGAGCAATGGATGATGTTATTTGAAAGATATTTTGAGTGATACTTTGGGATGTGGGTGTAGATGAGATGGGGATGGTGGATGAGATTGGGGGTGTGATCCCTAAAGATGTCTCCACAATAGTGCTCATATCAAAATCAGAAGGGAGTTTAGCCCCTTGCTTTGCTAATTCAAGCATGTATAGTGAGGGTTTGAGCCTCATCATGATATTGATGATCTTATGATTCTCTAGATTTTGAACCATTTTAGTGATTTCCTCATATGACATCCCAAAGGTGAGATCCTCTTTTTGGCTTTCCTCTTGTGGATTTTGTGATGATGAGGGAAAGTTAGTCAAAGGATTGATTGATTCATTAGGATTCATTTCAAAGTTTGTTTGGCTTAGGTCACTTGAAGCAAGTGTTTCTTTGTTGGCTTCCATGTTCTTCTTGTGTTGAGATCTAGTTTGCACCATAAAATGGGGATCAATTTTGAAGAATATATGAGATGAATCTATAATTCTTTGGATTGATCTAACTTTAGGCACAAAAGAGAAAATTTAGGATGATTCCAAGATCAAAGGATGATAATGATATGGATGCAAGATGGATGTTTGGAACTCTTTGAGAAAATTTTGAAGCGTATGTTTAAACTTTAGGACTTGATTTAGGATTGATTTGTTTTGGATTCGAATTTTGGTGGACTCATAAACTCTAAGAGGTTGGATGTTTTCCTAGAATTAAATCGTTCACAAGATGAACAAGATGATTTTGATAATGAACTCCTAAATCCCAAGATGTTGGATGTTTATCAAGGGATGAATTTGTTCACAAGGTTTGATAATTTGATCAAATGCATGGAGAAGGATGCATCTACACACATTTAATCAAACAAGGTGATTTTGGATTGATTTCAAATGATTTTCCCAAAGTTTTTAATGTGAAGGACTTTTTAAAGCTTTTCAAAGAGTTGATGATTAGATGATTTTGGTTTTGATGTTCAAAGATGGATAAAGGTTTGATTTTGATCCTAGGATGTACCTAAAAAGACACTTGTTTACTAGACCTCAATATTGAATCTAGCATACAATACTCCTAAGGACCTTTCAACCAAGAAGTGGTTCAAACTAAGCATACATTTCTAGATTGTTCAAAGGAATGAGTCTATAGAACCTTGTGAATTTTTTGCTTATTTTTATATGTTTCTTTTGATTGCAATTTCTAATGTATTTCTTGATGACTTTTTGAGTGTGACTCCTAAATTTTGAACTTTGGCTCAAGGACTTTCATTTTGAGATTTTGACTTTCTTGGAAATCATGAGAAATCAACACATGTGAGATCCAATTTTTTTAATCTTTTCTTAGTCAATTTGTTTTACCATAAGCACTTCTTTTATTAGATTTCCAAACTAGATGTCCAATGTCTCAATTTATTCGAATCCCACAAAGTATGTTATGTGGAATTTTGATGAATTCAAGGCAATCATTACCTATTGTTTAACTTTAGTAGGCAAATTGAGATGTAAATCCAAGTGTTTAGAAACCTCTAAGGAAAAAATCCCAAGGGAAAGCAATAACACATTAATTTGGTCAATTTGTATTTGCCTCCTAAAGGGTTTGAAATTTTGATGATGATGTTAAATGTTTGTTTCCAAATGTTTTCAAGAAAGCAAAGCATTTTGTAACCAAGAGCAAGTACAACCTTATGGATATGAAAGACAATATTTGTTGAGTCCCCACTTGGACAAGTCCAACTACGCTTATCTTTAGTGAATGGTTAGATGCTTGACCCCACTGGCTACCCTCCACGACACTCACTTATATGAGGTAGCCAAGCATCAACACCCATGAAACTCCCATGGCATGCTTTCCATTTCTACTAAAGACCATAAAAGTGTGGGGTGACTTTAGAACGACCATTCTTGCACCAACAAATAGATAGGGATTTTGGCCTTTCTACAAAAAGGGTTTTAATTCAAAATTTCCATTTATAGGAGTTGACCCAATGTGGTGAGAGACCATTGTTTCCCTTCTCGTCGGAGCCAACTACGTGATACTGGCATTTATTCCAATACCCACATTTATATCCCGATTGGAAATACTCTAGGGTTCAAAGTGTTACCGGTTGAGTCGTTCCCTTGGGTGAGTACATTTTCCCCAAGATAGGCCCTCTAAGATAAATAATAGTGAGTAAATGTATTCATAATTCGATCAACCTTCATTTAGAAACAAAGGGAGAACACATGCAATAGATTTACTCACACTCGCACAATTCTTTTGTTCAATTTAAACCCAAATTGAAATCTGTATGGGTAATTATTTATGCAACTTAATGTCACCAAAAGCCTTTTGATTCTCAAGATCATCGTGAGGTGTGAGAGAAGTGCATACATCTTTTGATGATATTGCTTTGTGTACATAATTACAAAACAATGCAAACACTTGTTTATTTTAAATCCATAAAGCAAAAGTGAATTCGTTTTAAAGCACCAAAGTAAGTGTGACAATTCACCTTGTTTGATTATTAAACCCAAAGAAAACTCTAGTAAATTTGAGTCCTAATGTTCTTTTTAAGCCTTTTTGTAACTAGAATTCAAAAGGTTATTTTTAAAGCCCAAAATGAAATTAGTGAGTCCTAAGCATAAAGAGATAACAAATTTTTTCTTAAGAGGAATAGTGAATCCTCTAAGAGTTTTAAACAAACACTCGAGTGTTTAAAAACACTTGTTTTTGTGAAATGACATCATCATGCTCCCTTTCCCTTTTCATCTTTAATCAATCCAATCTACAAGAAAGTTAGTTAGATTCTGCAGAAATGAAAGTCAAAATGGGAGAAAACAGAAAAAAGAACCATAATTTTTAAAAAAAGCACATGCTATAAATAAAATTTCACTTTCTACTCCCCTCCAGTGGTGTAATCCATGAAGGTGTCGCAGTTTGATTTTACCAGCAGTGTTGTATAATGCTGCTTTCTAGTCAACGTCGCTTTGCAACTAAGCCAGTGAGAATGAAGGTGTCGCCCTTTTGGCCAACAGTGCAGTTTGTACTTTTGAAAGATTCCCATAGGTTAGACAGGTTTAGTGGCACAATTTAGAATTCAAAATTTTGGGTGGGAAGACAGAGGTGTTGTAGTTTGGAGTTGTCTACGGTTTTATATAGCGACACTGGAGAACCAGTGGTGCTAAACAACGATGCTAAGCTCCCAGTGGTGGATTTTTCCTATAGACAAAGAAAAACACAAAGTTTTTGACAAAAACATGATTAGAAAATGAGATGGCCCTCCTTCTAGCGCCAAAATGTGAACCTATATCCTAAAACCTGCAATAGCACAAGAAACAAACAACAAATTAGATTGAATGCAAGCTAGAATGTAGATTCCGCAAGAAATTCATTTAAATTACAAAAGAGAGAGAGGAATGAAATGAAGAACCCAACCAAAATCAAAACATATCAAATCCTATTCTAAAGCAAATAAAACTCTTAATCTCTTGAGGAAATTGGTGCCAATTTGATGTGAAAATTGGCCCTTTCCCAACTCTAATGATGCAATGGTGATTTGGTGATGAAAGTTGATCCACTTTGATGAAGAGTGATGAATGCTCCAAGATAAAAACCTGCATGACCTAGTTACAACTCAGAAGTATGGATGAAGATTGCTAAAGATTTGAGCATAGTAAGTTTGCTCAAATGGTGGATGCCAAATATAATAGAGGAGCTATCTATTTATAGAATGACAAGTTGAAAAAAATGCCCAAAATAGAGCAATGTGGGACTAAATTTCATCCAATGGAAAAGTGCCACTTGTCCAAATGTGAATGGGCCAAGGATGTGCAAGTTTTGATGAATGTGCCAATAAATGTCAATATTTGAATTTTGAAATTGTATTAATGGCAAGGTGGATGGAGAGTCAAATGGAGTTATGGCCACTTGGCTCAATGCAAAAGGATTTGTAAGAGGGAATGAATGCCTTGTTGGAAGGACAAAGTCAACTTAAATTTGAATTTCAAATTTGAAGAATATTCCTCCTTTATGCCATGTTGAAGATAATTAGAGATTTAATAAATTAAATAACTCTATTTCATGTGCAAGTGGAAAAAGAAGGAGGATGGGACATGAGAAGAGATTAAATTAATCAATGTTAATTAATTTAATGAAGGAAATTAGGTGATTTGACTAATTGATTTAGATTTGTGGGTTGGAATAAATCAAAAAGAGGTGAAAATGATTAAGACCTAGTTAAATATTTTGATTTATTTAACCAAAAGGGTGATGTTTGATTAAATTAGATAAATGTTTGATTTATTTAATTTAATAGAGGAACTATCGAGATTTAATTAAATAAAATGCATTATTTAATTAAAACAAAGATATAGGAATTAATTAAATAAGCTGGTTTATTTAATTAACAAGAGATAATGACTTAACAAGATAAAATTGATTTATTTTATTAAGAGATGAAATGTGATGAATTTCATCAAATAATGGTTATTTGATTAAATGGTTAGACTGAGTGATGATTTAGGATGAAATGGTGTTAGTAGTCAGGATCAGACGTGCAATGTCAATCAATACATTTTACGTATCTACAGATATAGATTGGAATTTTGCATCAAGTAAATTTAAATCATCCTTTAAATTTAAACACATGTGGTTCAGGGATGACAACTTTTTGCTTCTCCTCAAACAGTGGTGGGAGAAAGCACCATTTGTAGCAACCTCAAGATTTTTTTCAAATTACCAAAAAAACCAATTTATAAAAGGATAGATTAAAAAGTGGAATCATCTCCACTTCAAAAATATTTTTGAAGAAATTTTTTTCCTACTTTAGAAAATCCATGAGCTCAATGTATAGGTTATTCAATTGGGTATGAACGATGAATCCTTCTAGCATCATAATCAACTCCAAAATGAACTAGAAGAATTTCTTACTAGAGAAGAAATATATTGTAAACAAAAATCAAGAGAAAATTTGTTAAAAGAGCGAGATAGAAATACAAAGTTATTTTACAATTCAGCTAAGGTCAAACTAAATGCTAATACAATCTTCTCTATTAAATCTACCTCCAATGAGCTATTAAAAGATTAGCTATAGATTCAAAATGAGGCTATCTTATTTTTTTCTAAGCTCCTATCTAAACCAGTGAACCAGGATCCTAATTTGGAAGGAAAAGAGCAAGAATTTTTAAATCATTCAAAGGGTTCTTAGTTTAGATGATACCAAGTTTCTCTTGGCTCCATTCACCTTGGAAGAGGTTAAAACTCCAATATTTGCACTTGCTCCAAATAAAGCCCTAATGAGGGCGTAGCCCGAGACACAGAAGGTAACCCACAAACAAGAGAATAATTTTATTATTCAGAAAATGGAGCTTCTTACATACAGAGGATCTCAAATCCCCAAGTTCTACAACACATGCAAGTTACAGAAAGCTACAAAATAACCCTTTCACAATATGTGAACTTGTCCCCAAAAAGTTACCCAAAAATTAGAAACCCACCCATAAATAGAGCTCCTTATTAGTTTGGAGGCAAAACGACATTCAATTTGAGTTTAGGCTGTTTGGCGCCAAAAATTTACAACATGAAATTCAAATTTCAAAAGAGCATTTGCAACTGTATCTTTTAGAAAGTGCGCCAACTTCGCGAGGCCATAACTTTTGATCCAGGACTCTGATTCGCGAACCGTTCGAACTGTTGGAAAGGTATCGAAGTCAAGAACGCATTTGAAATCCACTACGCTAATTTTGGAAAGTTTCAGGGCTGGTCCGGGAGCTCTAAGTGCCTCAAATCTAACTCAAAAGATTTTCAGGTGTAAATCTGGGAAACTAAAACTACAATATCTTTCAACCTAGGAACCGAAAATAAAAACCATAAATTGGGAATTTCATTATGACGAAAAGGGTATCCAAAAATGTAAAAACATCTAAAAATCGAGAAACTTGAAATTTAACTATTTTTGGGTGATGCAAGATTGCCCTTACACCACTGGATGCTCCTGCATCAGACACCCAGGGTAATTTGAGAAGTGACCCATCACGTCTCAGATGGTTGAGGAAAACCCAACCGGTCAACACTACCTTAGATAGCGAGGATGAATCTTCCACAGGCCTTCCTCTCCATTTCACCAGATATTCTTCATATTGCCTGTTTCTGGTACTCCTTCCCACACGACTATCCAAGATTGCTTCAATCTCCTCCCTTTCTGAAGTAGGTGCTAGAATCCCACACTATTCCATCGTTGGTACTTCCTCTGTGCCACCTTCATAATACTCTGTCAAATCTGAAATGTTGAACACAGGGGAAATGTTGAATGCATCCGGCAACGCTACCTCATATGCATTCCCTGAATCATGCCTCTTCAAAATTTTATAGGGACCGAACTTCTTCATCTTCAATTTGTTATATGTTCCCACTGGAAACCTTTCTTTCCTCAAGTGGACCATCACTTCATCACCAATTTGAAACTCCTTATACCTCCTCTTCTGATCTTCCTTATCCTTATACTACATATTCTTCTTATTAATATGTTCTCTTACCTTCTCATGTATATCCTTGATGTGTTCTATGAAATCTTCAGCTTCAGCACTTATTTTCTTCTCTTGCTCCATCTTCCTCAATTCTGGAGCTGTTTTGGGGCTACCTCCATACACAATCTGGAATGGTGATCTACCAGTGCTTCTATTGACAGAATTGTTGTAAGAAAATTCTACCTGGGGTAAGATCAAGTCCCATCCCTTGGGTTTATCTCCTACCAAACATCTGGTAAGGTTACCTAGACTCCACGGTGGCACAACCTCTGTCTGCCCATCTGTTTGTGGATGGTGTGCAGAGTTGAACTTCAACTCTGTCTTTAGCTTCTTCCACAAGGTCCTCCAAAAGTACCCCACAAATTTGGTGTCACGATCTGAAACAATACTCTTTGGCAGACCATGCAGCCTCACCACCTATTTGAAGAACAAGTCAGCAATGTGGACTGCATCATGGGTCTTCTGACATGGGATAAAATGTGCCATCTTCAAAAACCTGTCAACTACCACAAATACTGAATCATTCCCTCTTTGGGTCCTTGGCAAACCAAGAACAAAGTCCATACTTATATCCTCCCATAGCCTCTCTGGTACAGGTAAGGGCTGATACAAGCTTGTATTATGGTTCACTCCTTTAGCCATCTGACATACCCTACAGCTTTGTACAAACTTCTTCACATCTTGTGACAACTGAGGCCAATAATAATACTCACTGATAATGGCAATGGTCTTATCCCGACCAAAATGTCCTGCCATTCCTCCACTATGCTTCTCCTTTATCAGGTTCTCCCTCATGGAACTCCTTGGGATACACAATTGACTTCCCTTAAATAACATGCCATCACGGATTATGAAATCAACCACCTTGTCTGTCCACTATATGAGTTCCTTGCCATAAGCTTTCCGAGCCCTCTGCCGTCGGGATCATACGCATACAATGTCTTGAGTTCATTAGACAACCACTTCAATCTGCATCTTTGTCATCAATGTATGCCTCCTACTTAAGGCATATGCAACCCTATTTGACTTCCCACTTCTATGTTTCAAAAAAAAGGTATAACTCTGCAAAAACTCTACCCATTTCATATGCCTCTGATTTAATTTTCCCTGACTATTTAGGTACTGCAAGACCTGATGATCAGTATATAGAACAAATTCCTTCGGCAACAAATAATGTCTCCATTTTCTTTAATGCTTGAACTATTGCATAAAATTCCTGATGATATACAAAATACTTTCTCTTGGCATCATTTAACTTTTCACTGAAATAGGCAATGGGATTACCTTCTTGGCTCAACAACTGCTCATTAAGCACAACCAGCGGCATCACAATCCACTGAAACACCTTGTTGGGGAAATGCGGGAGGGCTAAGAGCGGGTTGCTCTGTCACCTTCTACTTCAGCAGGTTCAAAACTTTTGTAAACAATGCTCCCACTTGAGATTATTTTTCTATCCCTCTCATTGTTTTGAGTCGGGGGTCCACAAATACTATAAAGTTTCTAATGAACTTTACATAAAACTAGCCAAACCAGGAAAGATCTCACCTCATTGTGATTCTTGGGAGTGAGCCATTCTAGAATAGCCTTCACCTTCTCTGGGTCCATCTTGAGACCTTCTGTTGAGACAACAAACCCCAAGTACACTAACTCCCTCTTCACAAAATTGCACTTCTTCAGATTAATCAACAGTTTCTCTTCTCTTAACTTCTCAAAGACTCTCCGAATATGCATCAAATGCTCATCCAACGTCTTACTGAAAATCAAAATACCATCTAAATACACAATAACAAAACTTCCCAAAAATTCTTTTAGTACCTCGTGTATGAGCCGCATGAATGTGCTCAGTGCATTGGTTAGCCCAAAAGGCATGACTAACCACTCATACAGGCCCTCTTTGGTCTTGAAGGCAGTCGTCCATTCATCTCCCTCTCGAATTCGGATCTGGTGATATCCACTCTTCAGATCAATCTTTGTGAAGTACTGAGCTCCACTCAAACAGTCCATCAGGTCATCCATCCTTGGTAGGGGAAATCTGTACTTAATTGTTATCTTGTTTATGGCTTGGGAATTTGTACACATCCTCCACTCCCCATCCTTCTTTGGTGCTAGTACTGCAGGTACTGCACATGGACTCAAACTCTCCCGTATCAAACCCTTTCTCAACAACTCTTGAACTTGTCTATTCAAATCCTCATTTTTTGTTGGAGTCATTCTATGAGCTGCCTTATTTGGAAAACTAGCTCTAGGAATCAAGTCAATATGATGGTTGATCTTCCTTATTGGTGGTAAACCCTCAGGTACATTATCAAAAACAATATCCTGAAACTCATCCAACATCCCAGAAACTTCTTTCGAAACCTTCTCACTATCCTCCTTACTCACTCTAGGAATCAATGCATAACACATGCTCATGCTTCATACCTTCTAAAAAATTTCTTCCATCTACATAACAAATTCTAGCACTAATGTATACCTTTTCTTCGGTCTCCTTCAGGGGTTTCAACTTGTGACGAACCCCATCCTTTGTCAAGGAATAAGTGTTTGCATGGCCATCATGTATAGCTCACCTATCGAACTACCATGGCCTCCCCAACAACATGTGACATGCATCCATAGGGGATATTATCATAAGTACCCATAATCATGGTAGCTCCCGATCTTGAACTTTACTAGGCACTGCTCATTGACCAAAACTTTGTGGTCTTTCTGCAACCAGGCAATCCGATACGGATGCAGGTGTCTTTCCCTCTTCAACTTCAACTTTATGACCATCTCCTCTGATACTAGATTATCAATGCTCCCACCAACAATAATGACATCACAACATTTTCCTTCACACTTGCACCTTGTGCAAAACAAATTCTTCCTCTTTTCTGGTTCCTTTTCCTTAGTCACTAGGGCTCTCCTAATCACTAGGGCTTCTCCCCTTTCAGCATCATCTGAATGTTCAGATTGGGCCTCCTCATCTGCATGTGCAACCCTTCTATGACCTCCTGGCCTTTTGTCTTCCCTTCCTTGGTGTTGTGGACATTCATAGGCTTGATGCCCTTCTTCACCACACTGGAAACGTGTTCCTTTGAAACCTCCTCTTCCAGATCCTTGTCCATATCTCCCTCGTCCTCTACCTCTTTGATCACCACTATTTTGATCACGAGGGCGATAGAAGTTGTCATTCCTTTGGCTTCAGCTGGTACCCACATCTTCACTTTTCTTTTCATCATCACTTCGGCTTCCTGAAGGTTTTCCATTGCCCCTTCCGCTTTTACCTCCTCATCCTTTTTGCTTGCCATCAAATCTTTTGTTGAGCTTCTCTTCCACCTTTAGAGCAAACTGGTATGCATCCTCAATGGTGGTCATTAAATTAGGCTTAACTCCTCTGAATGCTTGGTCGTAACCCATTAAGATCGGGCTACCTTCTCCTTATTGGCCTGCATTGTGACTCGTTAAATTGATTATCTTGTGAAAATCTTGGTATATTCTTTCTGGTCTGCTCCCTTGCTTCAATATGCCCACGAATTTCTTGACAAAATCTAGCACTTTCATTAGTCCAACTGGTATGAGCCTTCTTTAGTTTCGTCTACCATGCGATCCCATCCCCAGTGATGTGCCTTTTCCTCTCCGATTTCTTTCCAACTAGACCTCTTTCCACCAAATAGTGGCATGGCCCTTTAGCTTCATTTTCGCAAACTTAACCCAATCTGGGTCCTCTATTTCCTCATACTCAAAATATTCTTCTAGCTCGTTGATCCAGTCGATCAACTCTTCCGAGTTCAGACTTCCGGAATAGCTGGGGACTTCTGCTCTGGGTCTTTTCCCGATCTTCGAAATGGCCCTTATTAGCCGCATTTGGTCTTGATCAATTGCTTCTTCTTCCTCTTCTACATCTGAACCTTCTTCCTCTCCTTCATCCTCACTTTCCTCCCTCGGGTTCAACCCTCTTCTCAACTTCTCTTGTAACGCATCAATTTGTCTCTGGAGGGCTGGTGCATCTCTTCCACCAACATTTCTACAACCTCACCACCTCACGGCACCACCACGCCTACTAGGCATCACTCTTGGAGGTATCTTTCTTGACCTCGACCCACAACCACAATCTGGTGCAAACTGCCTCACAATCGGCGATCTGTCCACACGCTCAAGAAAACCTGCTTGATACCACTTGATGGTGCGGCCTGAGAAAGGTAACCCACAAACAAGAGAATAATTTTATTATTCAGAAAATGGAGCTTCTTACATGCAGAGGATCTCAAATCCCCAAGTTCTACAACACATGCAAGTTACAGAAAGCTACAAAATAACCCTTTCGCAATATGCGAACTTGTCCCCAAAAAGTTACCCAAAAATTAGAAACCCACCCATAAATAGAGCTCCTTATTAGTTTGGAGGAAAAACAACATTCAATTTGAGTTTAGGCGGTTTGGCGCTGAAAATTTACAACATGAAGTTCAAATTTCAAAAGAGCATTTGCAACTGTATCTTCTAGAAAGTGCACCAACTTCGCGGGGCCATAACTTTTGATCTAGGACTCCAATTTGTAAACCGTTCGAACCGTTGGAAAGGTATCGAAGTCAAGAACACGTTTGAAATCTGCTATGCCAATTTTGGCAAGTTTTGGGGCCGATCTGGGAGCTCTAAGTGCCTCAAATCTAACTCGAAAGATTTTTAGGTGCAAATTTGGGAAACTAAAACTACAATATCTTTCAACCTAGGAACCGAAAATAAAAACCGTAAATTGGGAATTTCATTATGACGAAAAGGGTATCCAAAAATGTAAAAACATATAAAAATTGAGAAACTTGAAATTTAACTATTTTTGGGTGATGCAAGATTGCCCTTACACCACTGGATGCTCCTGCATCAAGCCCAGGTTTAGATGGATTTAATGCACTATTCTATAAAAAATGTTGGGATTTTGTAGGGAGAGATATTTGGCTGGCTTTAGAGGAATCTCATAGAAATGACACAATGTTAAAAGAGCTCAATTCTACTCATGTTTCCCTTATTCCAAAAATCAAAATTCCTTCCTCATTTTTAGATTTTTGACCTATTTCCCTTTGCAACACCAACTTTATAAAATCTTTTCAAAAACTATTACTTTAAGGCTTTCCAAAATTATTTTGGGTATAATTTTGAAGGAACAAGGTGGTTTTGTCTCAAGAAAAGAGACTACTGAAGGGGAAATAATAGTTCATGAAATCTTGCACTCAATTCATCAAGGAAAAATTCCAGCTATGATCATAAAATTAGATATGACGAAAACCCATGATAAAGTAAATTGGGATTTATTATAAAAGGTTTTGGCAAGGCTAGGTTTTGCTACAAAGTCATGTAAATGGATTCTTCCTTATCTCAGGTCAGAAAAGTTTTCAATCCTCATAAATGGATCTCTAGCTGGTTTTTTCTCTACCTCTCAAGGAGTAAGGCAAGGGGCCCTCTCTCCCTCTTTCTCTTCATTCTGATGGCAGAAGCGCTAAGTAGGGAAATTTTAACTTTTCATGCATCAAGTGGAAAGGTATAAAAATATCAAGATCATACATCTCTTGCATACATTGCTTATTTATAGATGATACATTACTATTTGGACATCCCTCTATGAGAGAAGCGAAAAGTATTAAGTATGTGTTGGATAGCTATTGTCTAATTTTAGGGCAAGTGATCAATCCAAGGAAAATTAAAATATTGTTTTAAAATACAAGTGCATTTATAATTGGCTGCATTCTCTCTATTTTAGAATTCAAATAGAATAATCTACCTCATAGCTATTTGGGTATTCCCTTCTTTGCAGGGGCTCAAAAATATTCATTTTGGGATAAGATCTTTATGGCTATTCAAAGCATAATACCATTCTAGAGGGGAAAATGGTTGTCATTGGAAAGGAGATTTGGTATGATTAAAGTAGTCTTGTCTACCATCCCAAATTACTTCTTATTAGGGCTCAAAATGCCAAAAGGGGTTCATGAGAACATTATTAAAGCTAATAGGCAGTTTCTTTGGAAAGGAAATTTAGACAATTCGAGGAAAATACCTTTAGGTTCTTAGGAAAAGCTATGCAAAGATTTTTTTTTGGAGGTGTTGGTTTACAAAACCTAGAATTGAGAAATTTAGCTTTAGGTGCAAAGCTAACTTGGAAATTGTATGCAAACCCCTAATCAAAATGGAGACAAATTATGATATTTAAATGCCTAGACTCAGGATCTCTAGAAAGAGTCTTCACTATGTCGAACCCATTGGAAGGTTCAATAATGTGGAATTTCATCATCACATGTTGAGATGTAATCTCCCTTTTTCTATCATGGACTATCAACAATAGAGAAAAGGTTAATTTTTGGGAAGATTCGTGTAATGAAAATCCTCCTTTATCTTCAGTTAAAGGTTTGCAAGAGGCTCGGGATTTTCTAGAAGCAGTCCAGGGCTCAAAATTTAAGAATTATGTAGTGAAAAGAAATTCAAATTTTAAATCCAACATTTCATTGAAAAAATTTCACAACCTTTCATTTCCCCAACATCAAAGGTGGGAGAGCTACAATCAATATTGGATACAAGATCTATTTTACTTTTAGAATTTGAGGACAAAATTATATGGGCCCCATCTAAATTAGATCAGTATAATGTCAAATAGGGTTGAAAATATTTTACCTTTGAAAACAAAATTCAATTGGACAAATTCACTTATAAAATATGTTGGCACTCCTCAATTCTTCCTAAATTGGGTGCTTTTTCTTGGCTATCCCTTCACAATTGGGTTCTCATAAGTTGTAGGCTTTCCAAGTTGGGTATAACTCATCCATTCAACTATGTTTTATGTGGTTCCTATCATGAATCAGTTGATCATATTTTTTTCATTGTAGTTTTGCTCAAGCATGCTAGAATTGGATCCAAAATAAACTACGTTTATTTCCCCCTACTAAATAGTATATTAGAGCTATTTCAAAGTTGGTTGCTACTATATAAAGGATCTCTCTTAGATGCCTTATGGGTGGCAATTCTTGCATTACTATTTTGAATATATGGCTCAAACAAAACGTAACGATTTTTAGAAGGTACATATTTTTAAATATGACAACCTTCTTCAATAAATTGGAAAGGAATATATTTGAAGTAGTGATGTCAGATGTTTTAAAGAAATCAAACCTAAATATCTCATTCTCAAGCTAGGATAATGAAATGTTAAAGCTTTGGTCTCTCCTCAAGGTTCCAAATCAAGGTGCATACTCTAATGTCAAGAAATTTGACAAAAGCATAATCAAATGGTGCACTCTACTTCCAAACTTTGTGAAACTAAATTTTGATGGAACTTCTAAAGGAAATATAGGTATATCAGGGATAAGATGTGTAATCCATAATGAAAAAGGAGAAATATTAAAAAAGGATTTCCCTTGAAGTTATTTACTGGTACTAATAATGTAGTAGAGGCTCATGGTCTATTAGCAGGTGTTAATCTAGCACACTATATGCAGGGAAAAAATATTCGCATTGAAGGAGATTCATTAAATTTTAATGCTTGTAGAAACAAGCAAGCAAAAAATTGGGCCATTTCTTACATATTGAGACTAGTTTGGGAACTTCTCGATGGTTTTTTTTCAATAATAATTTCAATTTTTTATAAGGAAGCTAATTCAATAGTAGATGCCTTAGTCAATCATGTTTGTAAAATAGAGACAAAAGTCCTCCAAATTGAATCATACAATCTTCTTAATTTGGAGGATTTTTCACAAATCATCCATAAAGAAGGCCAAGGGATTGGCATCTCTGGCTAGCCAATTGATTTATGACTGGACAATATTTCTTTCCACATTGTGAGTGTGGAAAGCTATTCATTTTTTTTTTTGGGGTGGTTGTGAGTTTGGTTTACTGCCTACATGATAATAGCAAGTGCGTTGCACTACATGCCCACAAGAGAGGATCCAAAATCCTTAGATTTTGTGTCTGACATCTAATAGCGCCACATGTCAGATGTGCACAAGTTTAGGAATGCTTTGAGCTTGAATGATACTGAAAGCTGCATCATTGGTCTATTTCATAATAGAATCAATCATAGGAGATAATTGATGATGTCACACTAGATAATATATGACCTACGTCTTGGAGGTGTTACCAATTCTCTTTTGGTTATCGAGGTTTTATTGTGTTGTTGGTTTAAAGCCTCAATGATAATGCCATGTGCCCTAGGTCGCATGCCCCGAGGGGGGATCCAAAAATATTATATTATGAGCCAAGTGTATGATAAGTGCCATGTGTCAAATGAGTGCAAGTTTAGGAATGTTTTTAGCCCATAGGATACTAAATGGTACACCATTGGCTTGTTCCAAATATGGATTCGTCATGGGTAATTTCTAAATGATGTCACATTTAATTATGAGTGTCTCTTGAAGGTGTTATTGCTAATGTTAATTAAGCTTTCTAATTTTTGGTGAATGCTTTTTGTGGTCATTGTATTCTCTTGGAAAAAGGTGGTGATAATATTTTTTTATAATATACTTGTACCTAAACTTTTTTTATTTGATGGGGGCTAATGATTAATTAACCTACCAACACCAACATATTTAAAATTTAGCCAAAATAGGATGGAAAAGGGCTTTGGGTGCCCTAGTCTAGAATCATTCATTTTGGGGCCTTAAAAATTGGTATTAAATATTATGCATTTATTTTCAATCTCATCTTTTATTTTTTTGAAGATATTTATTAAACATGTAGATTAAATGCATAATTAGGTCCAAGCTCATAGCAAGGAGCTAAACCTACTAACAAGGGAATATTTCATCATTTGGGATAATATTTAATCAATGACACTTGTTGACATCAACACTACATTAGGGTGATGTCAGCAATTCAGTTCACTAGCTATCCAACCACTCTCCATTGGAGTTTTCATTTTGGCAGTCAATCTTCAAACTTCCATAGCTTAGTTATCTAACCTCTCATTTTTGAGAATTTTTTTTATTAAAGGCAGAATTTCATGCTCTTCATAGTGGTGCAATTAATTTTTAAATTTAGTGTTTTTTAAAAAAAATTGTAGATTCTCACAAGTGTTATTGAATCGTTCTCATTTTAGGAAATTTTGGACTCCATTCAAGCTCCTACAGTAACATGCTTTTGTGGATTTTTTTTTAAAGTGTATATAATTTTTCCTTTACTTTACAATAGTGTGATCAAATTTATCTCATTCTATATAAAATTTGTACTTTGATTTTGTGGTAAAATTTGGTATCTGCATGCACTAAGATCAGGTCTACTTCATTATTTTTTCGAGTTGCACCTATGATCACATCAATCATAAAGTTCCAAGATCATATATTGCTAAGGGAATTCTTGATTGAGTAATTTTGGGGAAATCTTATGGTGGTTGATTTCTTTCTTTTACTTGTGTGTTCTTGCAATGGGGAAATCTCAAATTGCACTCCTAACTCTATATAATTATTCTTTACGAAGAAAATCATAATGGAATTATCTAATGGGAAAGTCCTAATTATCTAGGCTATCTAAGAGAAACCATTTATGAACCTACTAATGCTAGTGAAAAGGAAATGTGGGATATCATATGTTCATTAGTCTCTTTTGATTTACAATTTCATATTGAATCATGCAAAACACCTAAGGAGGCTTGGGAGACATTTGAAAAATTGTATGGTAAAAATAATAAAATTGTGGGATATTAGATTGATAATGATTTGATGCATCATGTTCCTCAAGTTTTTACCACATCCAAGATTAAGCAACTAAGAACATAAATAAAAGATTTCAATATCATTAAGGGGGATTTACAATTGATTTTGAATATGTTATCCAAGTTTGGTCCTAAGTATTTAGTGTTTGTTTCTCATTTTCATAAGCATTGAATTTCTATGGGATTTGCATATTTTTATCCTATTTTTGATGACTTCTCAAATCTCCTAATCTAAGAGGAAGTGAAGTTAATTCAAATGGGTCTCATTAAGTCTTATAAGTCACTAGAATTGGTGGCTAGTGAGCCTAAGGTATAAAAATAATTAGGGAATATTGAAAAAAAAAATGAATGTAAGCTACATAAAGTATTGAAATCATCTCCTCTCAAGGGGAGTCAGCTAAGGAGGAGAAGCATGAGTGTGAATACTGTAATAAAATAGGGCATGATGAATAACAATGTTATTCAAAATAGTTTGATGAGTTGAAGCATCTTCTTAAGAAGAATAAAATCAATTTTCTTTCAATAATGTCCAAAGGTCCATATTCTTCTTCTTCTTCTTCAAAGTTAGAGAAAAAAAAGGGGAAATATCTTGTTGCTACTATAAATTCTAAGATAGAGAGGATGATACTTCATTTTAGATTTTCTCAAGTTGAGTCTTGTTTATCACTACACATCTTGATGGCTAACAACACATATATACATTTTTATCAAAAAGGATCTGTTGACAAGGATGATGCATCATTGAATGATATTCTTTGTGTTCCTTCATTTCCAACTAATATCCTTTTCATCTATTAGATCACACATCGTGAAGTAGGCAAGAGTGTTGAGTTCACACCAAATTTTATCATCATTCAAGATTTGCATAGTAGAGATATAGTTGTAATATGAGAGGTTGATCACCAATTTCAAGTCTACACCTTCTCACATTTTTCTCTTATAGTTCCTTTGGTTGATGTACACACTATGGCATCTAGTGTGGACACTTTTGAGGAGATTCAATATGGGGGTATGTGCAGGATCATGATGAACCAAAAAGTGGCAATATGATGGGTATATGGCTGATGACTATTTTTTTAACCAAAATTGATGAAATGAAAATAGTTTTTAAAGGAGATTCTTAGCTTTCCACCAATATAAATTATGCTTTACCTTGAATTTAATAAGTAATTATTATTCATTTTCTATTCAAAATATGAATAAAGTCCTGATTGATAGGTTGATTGAAAATATCTATAGCTTTCAAACGGAATCACATTTTTTGAATACAAAACATGCATCACATTCTATGATTTGCATAGTATAGGATTAAAAAAAGAAAAATTGAATTTCATGAAGTTTTGACCAAGTTAAGGTGGTCAAACATACGAGTTTTTATATTTTTTTAAAAGTTGTAATAAAAAATTCATAATTAATTATTTACTTGGAAAAAATTACAAAAAAATATGCATCACATTGGGGCATGAGTCCTCTAATTATATATAAATTCTTATAAAAAAATATTATCATTTTATCGTGGTTAGGGTGGTCAGACAGACACCTGCTTCTTATTTTTTCCCTAAAATTTAAGTACCACTCCATTGAAATTTCAAATTTTCATCAAATAGATTTTTTTTTCTTTTAAAAAATCTAGTAGTTTATAAACTACATTCAATTTGCTACAAATTCTATTCTTACATATTTTTGAAATAGTATATATAACTTATTCAAAATTTTATGTCAAGTTGCCTAACTCTGATTTTTCTGAATTTTTTGCCACTTAAGGGCCTGTTTTTTCCATGATGATCTTGCACATACCCATGGTCTGTTGAATCTTGGTGTTATTTCATCTACTAAGGTTCTAAAGAAATGATTTGATATTCCATCTTTTTCATCTATTGTTTCTTATGATGAAACTAGTGTTTCTACATCCACGTGTTCTTTGATTTAGTGCAACAAGAAATTCATAATCTTCCAAATATAATTACTTGAGATGATTACTTGATTGACATTGTAGGATTGTTCTATTAAACCTATCTTGTAGACTTGGAGAACACTATTAAGGGTATTCATGTCTCCTCTTTGATGTTAATTCTTATAGAGTTTCATCATCTTCTTTTTGTGTTATGGGGAGAATTTTGACCCTCTTTTTCCTTCTCCACCTCATCATTTATAAAAAAATTGTATTTTTATGGTGGTATTTGATTAGCATTTGGAGGAGCCATCTTTCTCTTTGGATTGTGTTCTAAGTCTATCTCCACTAGATTTTGGATTTCCATCTTCATCATTGTGACCTTGAACACTAGATGTGATAGTGGTAGATTTTGACATCAACATGAGGACTCTTGAGAGAATTCAAAGACATCACACATTTTATCTTTCTTCCCTTATCTTCATTTTAGGAATGAGAAGAAATATTGCATACATTCATTATTTTTTCTTCCTAATTGGAGAAAAATTTCTTGACAAGATTGGATCATCTTCAACATTTATTGTTGAACATATACCATCATTGCATGAGATTCTACATAAAGGAGGGAATGCATGGTCTCTCTTCTTCTTCTCTCTTGGCCAAGTGCAAGATTATGGGGGTCCAAAAAGTGGTTGAACTTCTTTTTATCTGAATTTGATGAAATTAAAAGGGTTTATTGAGAAAATTGTAACCTTTCCAAAAATAAGATATACCTTATTTGGAATTAAATAGATAATTATTATTGATTTTCTACATACATTTCTGACTAAAGTCGTGATTGATAGGATGATTGAAAAAATCTATATTTCTTAAATGATTTCACATTTTTTGAATTTGAAAGATATGACACATTCTATGCTTCCCATACTATAGGGATAAAAAAAAATGAATTTCATAAATTTTTGACCAAGTTATGGTGGTCAGACAAACAAGTTTTAATATTTTTAAAAAAATTTAATAAAAAATTCATAACTAATTATCTACTTGCAAAAAAATTACAAAAAAATGTGGCACATTTGGGTATGTGTCCTCCACTTATATTGAAAGTTCAAAAGAAAAATTATTTTTTGGTAGTACTTAGATTGGTCAGACATACACCTATTTTTTTTTCTTGAAAATTTAGTACTATTGCATTGAAATTTCAAATCTTCACCAAATATATTTATTTTTTCCATAAAAGGAATAGTATCTTAGAAATTACATTCAATTTGCTACAAATTTTTTTCTTGCATATTTTCCAAATTATGCTAATAACTTATTCAAATTTTTATTTCAAGTTTCCTAACTCTATTTTCTGAATTTTCATTGTCAATTAAGGGTCTAGTTTGGACCCCCATGATCCTGCACTGAATTTTTATTTTAAGTTTTCCTAACTCTATTTTCTGAATTCTATCTTTTAGGGAGGATTTTTGTCCCACTTGATTTTATCATTTTCTCTATTTGAGAGAGATTTTCTAACATGGCCTAGTAGTCGAGAACCCTCATTGTGTCTTTACATCTTGTGCATTCTCATTAAGTTGAATTTATGGGAGGTTATTGGTGTGAATGGGGTGTTTTACCTAGCCAGTTCATCACCTATGTCCCATTCATTTTAGTAACCTAATTTTTCTTAGGGTACACATAGGATACTTATCACTTTATTTATCAAGTCATAAGATTAAGACACATGTCATAATATTATGCATTGCTATGTCCCACCTTGTTTTATATAACCAAGGGGTTTCCTTTCAAATCTCAATTCAATGTAGAATCTAAATCAATATTAAATATATTTGTATCCTTTGATAGAATATAATTATTCTCTCATGTCTAATCTCTCTTGTACTTTCATAGAAGTTCCTACATCTTGGATGACTACAATATTTAGCCAAATCTTGCATGGTATAGAGAATTTTATACCAACTCTTACACTCTAGAATTTAAATATTGGTGACACTTCTATAAATGCATACCTTTAGATTTGTATTCTAACATCTTAGTTAATACAAGTGGCTTTTCTTTGGAGTGTAAGATTTTTCTCCCAAAAATATTTTTCCCACATAAATAATCTTATCATGGTATAATATTTCTTATGTATTTTTTGTAACTATAAGATTAATTATTTTTTGAATACCTCCAATAAAAGTTTAGTGTAGGAAGCATACTTTATATCTTCTCTCCATTTCAAAAACAATAAATAGGTTTTTATTATGCATTGAATAATGTGCAAGATGATATTTCATTGTGTAGAAAATGGAAAATAACAATTGTGATATAGGAAAAGAGAATCTAGGGTCTAAATCACATCTCTTCATACATCACAAATGGAAAGAACTAACATTGATCTCAAACACCCATTTGGCTACTAACATCAATGGAAGAGCCAAAATGGTGGATCGTGGTTTTAGTTCTTTGTGCTAGGGGTTGATTGATATTGATTAATTGAGTATTAATTGACCTTATTTGTAAAGATGCACCTAGGTTAATTATGGAGATACAACAAGCTATTATAAATTTAGGAAAATACAAAACTAAAAGATAAAAAAAGAGTTTAAAATAGCAAAGTGCCTAGACATATAGGAACCTAACATATAAATATGAGCTCGAAAGAGCTAGACAAGGGAACTAGCACCCTAGACCTAGAAGTATAGACACTCAAAATCATATTTCAGGTCTTATTTGGTCCCTATTTGTAAGCTCTTCCCTTTTGGAATCGATGTTGAAACTTCATCTTTCATTGATAAATTCCACTTTTCCTAATTTGTTGACTTGTAAGAATTAAATGCTTGATTGAGAAATTAGGTCTTCAATCCTCTCCTGAATTCACTTCAAATCTGTAACCTACACACAAGAAAGAGGGGAAAGGGTTGTGTCGTATAAGGGCTTTCCGAAGTCAAACCTCATTTTGGTATTTCTACCTCCACAATGACTATGATGATGTAAAAGAGAGCTTACCCTCAGTCAAGTAGAGGCTAATGGATAAACAAGTGACAAATTGACAACTGTTGTAACTTACCACTCAAATTTGCATTCCTTGATGGACTAAAGTTATTGTACTCATTACCTTAAAGGAGAATTTGATACTTTATTTGAAGTCCTAAAAGTGTTAGTACTCACAAAATAAATGGATATGAAACATAAAGAAACTCACATGAAGACTTGATATGATGCTAACATGATGCTTGATTGAAATAATGTTGCAATAATTTTGCCAATTCTACTCTTGACTAATTTTTAAGATTCTTAATTGCCCTTTTAAAAAATGTTAGTTCTTTTTAGGATTTCAGATGGTGAAAAAGACTTGTATTTTTATGCAATTCTTTAATTTCTTGCAAATTGATTAACGACACCTGACAATTGAATTCAAATTTCTAAATGTTAAAATGTCAACAACAACATATGTGAATTGGGGCCAAAATAAGTTGGACAAGGGTGTTAGCACCCCAGTCTAGACCTATTTTGGGGATTTGATTATCCTTAAATAAACATTAATGCATAACCCCCAATTTAACTCTAATTTCTCGAAAGATTATTAGAAAACAAGTAGATAAAAAGAATAATTGGGTCCAAGAACCTAGGAGGGAGCTAAACCTAGTGTAAAAATTTTAAAGGTGGTAATTTACAATGCTACAACATCTTATCTTATTCATGACACACATCCCAAGATTTTGAATTTATTGATGAAATCTATTATTTGCCACCCTATTTCAAATATGCAAGTATGGAATTAACTAAAGTTATTTTTGTGCATGTGGATGGACACTCCAATATTTAAAATTTAAAATTTTGTTGTCACTTTTCAATTAGTTGTATAAGATGATAATGTGAGTTTCTTCAAATTGCACACTAGGGTAGTGTATTTAAGGACTAACCCCAATTCATTTGAGTCATCTAAAGATCTTAGAGAAAAAGCAAAGAATCCAAGGAGCATATCTAGATATTAATTAAAAATGATTAAAATTGTGACATCAACATTGCATCATCATCTTAGGAGCCTATTGCATGCTTTCTAATATATATTCAACCTTGTTAATTTCATCATTGTTGAATCAATTTTCTCAAAGTTTTGAGTAAGGAAACCATAAACCTTGCTTAGTAAGTTCCAAATAGTTTTTTACAAAAAACATCCACACATATATAAATCATAAATTGTAGAAAGGTGAACATGTTAAAAAATTCTATGACAAATAAGTTTAGATCCACAATCTAAGCTTCAACACCAAACATAGGTTCAATTCTGCACTCATGAATATCACTTCTATGAAGTAATTAGTTTCATAGTCAAATCCCCTAATTTATAACTACTTGACAAGATTTAATTTTATCATTGATTTATCACATTGATCATAATAACCTCTTCATTATATCTAAAATTAAACATCTTACTTTTTTTAATTCTTATATTATTTAATATATACTAACTCTAGAATATAAATTAATTGATTGTTTTTAATTGCTTTATCTATTTAAATAAATAAAAGTTTATTTAAATGTATTTTATTCCCTTACAATTATTCTTCACATGATAATAAATATTAAAAGCAATGTTGTTTTATTTAAAAAATCAATTCAAAACTGATTTACTAAATTGTTCTTCACCTCTTAATATTAAAAGCAATTTATGTTAATTCATTCCTTTTTGTGTGAATGCAAATTTTCGAAATTATTCTTGTGATCCAACATTATTGTGAATGGAATCTTGCTTTATTTTAATTCCCTTGACTTTGTCCACTAAAGTCCAATATTAAAAGTAAAGGACATTATATGCTTTGAATATTATTATGTCCTTTGAATATAAGGAAAGTGATCACTAAAGGAGATGATGAGGAATTGAACATAAAAGTATTCCATCATTTGTATCCTTGTGTCGAAAGGTTTGTTCAAATGGTAAAGTGATAATAAAATTTATAAAAAATATTTCTATAAATATAGATGTGTATATTGTATTTTCTTTTTGTTTTGGATTTATTTTTAGTCGGATTTTTTAATAAATGGTATGTGTATGATGAGGAATTGAACATAAAGTAGTATTCTATTATTTGTCAAGGTTATATTTGTATTCTTGTGTCAAAAAGTTTGTTCAAATTTTAAAGTGATGATAAGTTTTATCAAAAATATTTTTATAAATATAAATGTGTATATTGTATTTTATTTTTGTTTTGGATTTATTTTTAGTCGGGTTTTTTAATATAATGATGAGTGTACAAGTAATATCATTTATAATAAAAGATTATATATAATTCAAGTTTTATTTTATCTTGTTTATATTTATTCTTAGCAAATTGTCTTAACGTGTAGTTAATTTATTCCTCATTTAATGTTCAAAACATTTGTAAGTTACATAAATGATCTATGATAGTTGCACATCTTGGGACTAACTTAACACATGAAATGTTTACTTTGTGTCATTTTGAGTTGTATTTAAGGACTAACCTTAATTCATTTCTCTATCATTGATTCCTAAATATCTTACATAGTCCAAGGAGTTGAACTTAATTGGTTAAAGTGTGTGGTTCTCATTATGGAGACCCAAATTCAAATACTCATAGGGACACCTAATGTGGAGTCTTAATTTGTGGCTCTTGGTCTTCCTTCGTTGAATGTGGTTTCTAAATAAGTGGATTTCTAAGTAGTGACTCTTCGTCTTCCATAGATGATTTCTAGTGTGTTTTCTAATAAGGATATTTTATTTGTCTCTATTAAGTGCTTGCAAGAGTTTCTATTAGTTTCATGTTCATGCTCATATGAGTATAATATTTATAAATAATATGCAATACAAAAAATATCTTGCACACATTTAGGTCATTCATTACTAAATTACATGCTTGCATCAATATTTAGGACATTTTTTTCATGATTGCCTACAATTTTGTATCCTTGTCCATGACTATTAAATCTATCCATCTAGGTTTATGACTAAAGGAGAATAAAACCTCGATAAAAAGCTCTTAAGATTTATAAAATAGAAAGAAAAAATATTGGTGACACTTCACCTATTGGTGATAGTTTATATTGAACAATTCAATTTTGGTGAATACAATGAATTGGTTGAGGGCCCAAATTTCCATTCATTAGTCTAATGGGTGTTAAATCACCACCAAATTATTTATGAATAATTTACGTCATAATATTTTTTTATAGTAAACTATGCATTTTTATTGGGGCACCACCTAGAATTATGGAGACATGTTTTAAACAATTAACAAATATATTCACCAATACTATAAAAAATTCACCCTAGATGAGGAATGGTTTTACCATTTTTGTAACTCCACACTAATATTGGTGCAAAAATTGCCTTTAAATATTCACTCATGTTTTGAATTGTGGCTACAATCATGTAAGCTTTTCATTATTTTTCTTGACCATTTTACAATTTGATTGGTTTCACCAAATTTTAATTCATATAAATATATTTAAAACATTGAATATGGGTGATCTCACAAAGTTGATTTACAATTTTTGGAAGATTCTGATTTTTGTTGAAATCAGATATTTTTAGAAAATATAATGATTTCAGCCTTAAAAATTTCCATTTAAAGAATTCCAATTGAAGAGGGTTTGATCAGACTACCTTAGATCAAAACCCCTTGGATAGAACCCTGCTAGTTTTAAACCATACCTATAATAGAGTCTCCTTTACACCTATCAAAATGCTGATAAAAAACCACTTTTGATTTACCTTTTGGGGGATCAAATGAATTCATTTAAAATTTATTTTTTGTAAGTATGTATTCCTTATTATAAGCTTCCCAAAAAGTATAATTCTAAATAAATTTAATTTTATTATTATATTTATTTTTTATTTATTCAAAATGTAGGGTTTTCACCAAAAATCAAGCACTTTGTTTTGCACATGTGGAAAAATAGAAGCTTATCAAATTTTTTTTGAAAAATATGAGTGCACTAGATATTGAAGTCCTTGATTCAACAAAAAAAATAAAAATTGAATTTCGATACATACAAAAAAAAGGTGTTATATAGTCTGCCTATGTCTAAATTGTAATTGGTTTGACTTCAAAACTTGATTAAGGAAAAAATATTCAATAAAACATTATTAAACCAATTGGAAGCACTAGACATCGTAGTTACAAATCTAAATTCAAAAAAAATAGAATTTCATCCTTCATGGAAAAAAATTTGTGTCATCACGTCACTCCTTAAAAATGGTGTTTATTGAAAAAAACTAGTTTTCAAAGGAGATTCCAAAATTTTTGAAAAAAAATATTTAGAATCTACAGACAAAATGTCACAAATGACTAGTTTACATCATCTTCAAATTCTTCACAGTTTAGCTGCTATAGGTGCCTGAAAGTGAAGATTTAGTTAGAAAAAATCAGTTTAGTGTCCAGTTTGGCCAAAAATTGTAAACTAGTATTGTGGGATCACCCATATGTTTTTACACATTTTATTTTTATCTTGATTCAAACCGACTAAATTCCTAAATCTTTTTGTCCTTTGAAGAATTATATTCTGGAGTCCTTTCTTTGGCTTCTTCTATGCCCAATTCTTGCTTCCTACTTGGAATTTATCTTTGGTGAGTCATAGATGACTACATGCATTTGGGAGTTAGCAAGAGGTAAGTTATTGTTAAAAAAAAATCTATGAGTATAATACTTTTGTTTATTTATCTATTCAATTTCATTGTTATACATGATATTGAGTAGTGATACATCTAGGGTTCTAGGGATCACTGATTTATTTTGTTTTTTTTTCCTATTTGGATATAATAATAGAACTACTACTATCGAGTCTTTTATAATGACCTTAAACATAATGGAAATTTTATAATTTTTAATTTGAGAGAGATGTTGAGTAGTACTTAGTTTCTTGGAAATAGTAAAAGGTGTTAACCAATATGTAAAAAAAATCATGTCATATTTTGGCAATGTGTATAGTCTAGTATTAGTAGATCAACCTACAACACTATGATTTTAACCATCTATTGACAAATAATAGAATACCTTAGAGGAAGAATAACACAAGGTGCATTAAAATGAAAAATATGATGTTATAAAGGAGTCTTGGGTAGTAATAATAAATTTAATAAACCCACATCAAGAAGGAATAGGAAAATGGGCATCTTGCATAGAAGGAGAACAACAAGCTAAATAAATAATGGTGTATGAATAAGATTTGTTAAGAATTTTTTAGATTGATTGGGTGTTAAAGTAGCCATTCATTAAATTGGTGAAGATTGAAAATAAATATTAAGATCACATCTAATGTAGGTGTAAAATATAAATAATGGTAGGGAAAATAATTGTAGCTAAAATTTGATACTATAAAAAATAAGTTAGTAATATTCATGAAAATTAAATAATAGAAATTGACAAAAAAATAATGGTAAGACAGAAAAAGGAAGAATGCCTTCATGTTAAGTATGACTTGGAATATGATGAATAATTTAAATAGTGAACAAAATTGTATATGGATGTACAAGTTAAAATTAATTTTAAAATAATTATATTTTAATTGGAGAATGGGGGTGATGGTGTTTTGTTGTGGAGGGGCCACAATAGCTCTAAGAGGTCATGCAAGCTAGGAGAGACCCTACCCACTTCCTTCTATTGTGTGCATGCTCACTGATCTACAGGGGGGGAGGGGAGTGGAGTTGTGTGGTGCGGCCCTATTTGGGGGTGGCCCCATGTGGTTGTGTGGGGATTCTTACTTAATTTGTTGCAAGATTTTTTTATATTGTTGTTTGCTATTCCCTCCTTCCTAGCTACGTGGGGGTGTGTTGGGTTTATTCTACCATGGTTTGTCCTTTGCGTTCCTTGTGCTTTGGTAGGGTTTTTCATTGGGGTTTGGTGGAGGTTGGGCACCCAATTTGCATTTGATTCCTTGGACCTTTTGGTCTTGTGTTTGCTTGGAGGTGTAGGGGTTTCTCATGGGGGGTTGATTTTGAAAGGCATGAACTTAGTTTTTCATCATCTCTCTTTTCATGTAAAGGCCATGGAGCATTTGAACGAATTTTTGTTTGGGGAAGGTACTTCATATTTGAAAGACCTACCCAAAATCAAGAAAGTGAATCAATGTTTGGAGAGAAACCAAGATCATCCTATGTTGGTGATTCAACCAAAGTTAGTTGTTAGTGATGTTAATTACTTGATCAATCATGCTCTAATTTAAAAATATATGGGGCTTCATATTTCTCTACCAGTGCTTAAATCCTAGGCCCGATGAATATGGAATCTCGAAGGAAAAATGGAGATAATGATGGATGCTAAAAATTACTTTTTGGTTGTGTTCTTGTGCATGATTGGTAGAAATAAGGATTTTGAAGGAGGTCCTTATTTCTATAATCATGTTGGTCTCTTTATCAAACCTTGACATGTGAGATTCAATTTTGTGGAGGAGCTTCTATCGAGGTTCCCTATCTGGGTTTGTCTTCCTCGACTTCCACTTGAGTTTTGGGGAGTGACGTTTTGCATATGATTTCTCTTCTACTAGGTAAACTAGTTGGCCTAGCTCAGCAAACTCTAGATAAAAAGATAATCTCATATGCTAGAATCTATGTTGAAATTGATTTAAATAACCCCTTGCTAGATTATATAGAATTTTTTTTGGGATCCTCTTCTTGGATTCAATATCTTGACTATGAAACCCTTCCATTTAGATGTTGGATTTATCATGAGCATCCAAGCATCTACAAAGGAAATTTCCTTAGTTCAATCAGGAAAATGCTACTGCTAATGCTTCCTCCAACTCAACACCTAAGAATGATGAAGGGAAGGCCCCTATGTTTGATGGGGTTGCTGACAAGGAGGGATTTATTCCTGTTAGTCTTGCAATAAAGGAAGAGGCTTGAATATAACCCTTAAGGGTAGACAAAATGACAATATTTTTAATTGGTTTGATGCTTTGGAGGATTTAACTTAGGAAGAGGGAATTTTAGTTGAGTTGCAATCTAGTATGGGGTTATTGGCTGGATACTAGGTTGGTGAAGACCTTAGATGCCCACTTCTCCCAATCTCATAAATGATTGTTATTTCATGGAATGTGAGGGGTATGAATAACATCCTTAGAAAAAAGGATATTCATGAGATGATTAGGACTCATTCTCCTAATATTGTATTTATTCAAGAAACTAAATTAACTATTGATGGTATGTTGGATAGAGTTCCTAGAGTCTGGAATTATGGTTGTTGTCAGTGTGTTGGCCCCCTTGGTAGCTCTGGTGGGGTGGCTTGTTTGTGGGATCCAAGGAAGGGTGTTCCCTAATTGTGGATATTGAGTCATTCCTCTATTTATATGGTTTCTTCTTTCTTGGACTCTAGTGAAACTTATATTTTCACTAATGTCTATGTGCCTACTAATTTTTTGGGAAAATTGCAACTTTGGGCTCATAGCAGATATGTCTAGTCCCTCGCTCCTCTTCTTTCTAGATAGTGGTAGGTGACTTCAATGCTATTTATTGTTTGGAAGAAAAAAGAGGAGGCATAGCCAAGCTCGATCCTTTTTCTTCTCTCATAAGGGAAAACATTGACTTTGTGAATCTAATTGATTTGAAACTGAATAATGGAATATTCACTTGGAATAATAAAAGAATTGGCAAGGATGTTATTTCAGAGAGGCTGGATAGATTCCTTGTTTCATTTTTTTGGGTTGTTGATAGGTGGGCTTCCAACTCAGATATCTTGGATTGGAGAGGTTCTAACCACTGACCGATTAAACTCTCTATTGTTTCTTTTAGAGCTTCTAGGAATTTGTCATTCAAGTTTCAACTCATGTGGTTGTGTGATCATTCACTCCAAGATTTGATGAATGAATGGTGATCAAAGGGAGGCTTGCTTTTGGAAGAGCTATGTATTCCTTTGCTAAAAGGTTATAGTATGTGAAGTATAGGTTTAAGAAGTAGAATAGATAGTGTTTTGGAAACTCACACTTCAAAAGAATAGTGGCTCAGGCTCAGTTGGATTCTATCATTGTGAAATATGGGTGTAGTGTAGAAAAATGTATCCCTTTACATTTTCACACTTGTTTGGGCCCTCCTTATTAAAATTTGGTTTCTTTATGCCTTAATTGGTTCTATTTTGCATCCAAAATCCTAATTAAATGTATTTTTATCAAGATAATCCTGACATTTAACAACTAGAAAATCATATTATAATGTTTTAGGTTATGTGTTCTAGATATAGTGATCTGGGTCTCATATGCCACCTTGGGCGTATGGGTCCCACCTAGGTCTCAAGGCCTAATTTTGATCATTGCATTGAACTTAACACTTATTGGAGTTTGTGTATCATCTTTAAGACACTAGAACTCATACGCCCTCGCTAGTGTATGAGTCCCACTTTAACTAGGACCTATTTCAAATCAAATTCTTTGTGGGATTTTAAAATACAAGATCTAATGTTGACTTGTAGTGTTGTAATTTTGAGAAATTTGGCATAAAAAAGTATAAATACAAGGTTATTTCACATATTTTCTCCTAGCAAGTTTACAAGTCACCTAGCAATTTTATTGAGCAAGTGTGATCTAGCAATTCAAGTATTCAAAAGCATTCAAGAGAAAATCATTAAGCATTTGGAGCATCATTCAACATTCAAGCATTATGTCAAAGTCATCATGCATCATGTATGTTTGTGAGCTAACATTTGTGATGTAGGTTTTCATGATTCAATCAAGCATTCAAAGACATTATCTCATATCAAGATCAAGAGTCAAGATCCACATACATTGGAGCCATTTCACACAAGATTGTAGCATTTATTTCAAGGGTTTGGTGAGTTGCAACATTGCATATTGTTCATTCATCATTCCTTCATGCTATTTCATTTCATTTCAAGGTTTAATTACCAAAACAGGGTTTGAACAAGGCAAACCCCTATTCCCAAACATAATAAAATATTTATCTCTTCATGTGTGGTTACAAATATAGGTGATTTGGAGCTTGAACATCCTTTGAAGACAAAGTTCCAAGACTAATTAAAGTTGTCAAAGTAGTCAACAAGTTGTCATATTCACAGAAACTCTTCTATAGATCAAAATTCATACTTTCGGACTTGGAGATCAGAAAAGATGAAAGCTACAAAAGATCAATCGAGGCTATAGAAGTTTTAGTCAAACCCTAATAATGGTACTAAATCACCCCTTTGGGAATATGAGTCCTATTATACCTCCTTTTACCATATTTTTATAGATCGTGATTAGCCAACAGAAGATTCCAAAGTCTGCCTAAATTCCTGTAGTAGGACTAAATCACCCAGTCTGGTGTATTGTTCCCATTGCACTTCTGAAACAACGAATTTCAATTTTTTTAGATATTGTTTAGACATATCATATCCTTTGAGTACTTTTATGTTTCTCTTTCTCTAGTAATTTGAATATATGTTTTAAGTTTCAATGGTTTAGTGCATTAGAGTTTGAATTTCTCCTTTGAAGCTTTATTTTAATGGTGAACCCCCCTTTTAATCCCACCTAAGTAAACCTCCTACTATTCCCACCTAGTAGTTTCCCCCTTCCCTCGATTGAGTCTCATGGTTGAGGGATCTTGGTTTCCTAATGAACTAAGAGTGAAATAAGTCTCCTAGTTCCATCTCCAAAAAGATGGAACCCTATTTCCTTTGGTTCATTTTGGTGAACCCAACATTTGGACACTTGCATTTTTTATTTGGAGAACATTATAAGTCCTAGATCTAGGTTAACTTTCCATTATATTTGCATTAGTTTAATTTCACTGAGGACTCCTAAATCTTGCATTAGTGGAAAAGTGCATATAGGTTGAACATTATAAGTCCTAGATCTAGGTTAACTTTCCATTAGATTTGCATTAGTTTAATTTCACTTAGGACTCCTAAATCTTGCATTAGTGGAAAAGTGCATATAGGTTGCATTTTTGCATCTTGCATCATTCAATTTTATTGGAAAACTATAATTGTAAATATTCATTTGAGCATACAAACTAGAAACATTAACATCAACTCGGGATTTGTTGAATTTGTCTTAAAAAACCCTAATCTAGGACTCATTCACCCACCTAGGTGATTTAGTCCTTGTACAATAGTTTTTCCACATTTTTGGGAATTTTGTGCTCTTTGTTTTTCACTATCTGAATCTTACAAAAACCCTAAGTGGGACTCATTTTCCCAGATGTGCATATTAGTCCTTGATGGCCTAAAAACCCAACTTTTCTGAGCTTTTTTGTGATTTTTTGTACTTCTTAGGCTTGTTGGTAACCTACTCTATCAGTGTGGAAAGTTTCGGGAATTTCTATTTTATGTATCTAGGTCAAATCATCCATTTAGTGTAGTCATTTTTAAAATCCTTTCAAAATCCTTTCAATCTTCAGATCTGTAGGACAATTGTTGAAATTTTAGAAGCATTGCATAATTTAGATAGCTTACTTTTTCATTTTACCATGTTTCCTTTTCAAGAATTTAGTGTTCATAGAGTATCGCATGGCTTGTATGGTTCAATTTTCCCTACTCATGGGCATAATCTTGGAAAAAAAAATAAAAAATTTAACAAGCATGTTGGCTACCCCCTAGTATCTATCTGATTTGTAAAAAATTCATAACACAAGAGGATACAAGTGTAGAAAATCATGACAATCATAATTGTTCTTCTCCCAATACCTCTCCTATTAGTGACAGAGGTATCTTGGTGAAAGAAGATACAATCATTGAGAATCAAGAAATTCTTGTTTGTCCCTCTCCTTCTCCCCCTTAGGAAGATATTATTAAAAAATAAGATGAGATCATTGAAACATTCCTTAACATTACTTTATCTAGTCTTCATTCATCTCCCAACACCTCCCCTACTTGTGAGAATGCTTTAGTGAAAGAGGATACAATAGATCATGAAAATAAAATTTATGAGGATGATATGTTGGTATTAAGAGATCCAATGATTGAAAGCTATGATAATCCTACCTCTCCTACATGGGAAGACATTATAGTACATAGGGATGTACTTGTAGATAACCATGACAATATTTTTTTTTATTCCCCTAATATATCTCCTAGATGCAAAGAAGATAGTTGGGTGTTAGAAGATACACTTGTTGAGAGTCATGAGAATCTCATTTCTCCCTTTCCTAATGCTCCTACCATTTGTAAAAAATTATTTGAACAAAAAATTCCAATCATTGCTGAACATGAAAATCGTATTTTTCCTCCTCTTGACGCCTCCCCTATTTGTGATGAAGATACCTTACAAAATCCAACCATGGAATGCAATGAACCCTTCATTTTCTCCTCTCCTAAAATAGCTCCTACTAAGGTAGATAGTATGACACAAGAGAATGAGACCTTAGAGAAAAAGGATGAAATTGTGGACTATAATAACAATAAAATTTGGCCTTCTCTTAATATCTCTACTATTTGTGAAGAAGATATTTTATTGTTAGAAGATCAAACCAATGAAAGTTATGAGAATCCTAGGGAAAACATTATTGACAAAGAAAAATCCATCATTGATAAGCAAGAAAATTCAACCATTGATAACTCCCTTGTGATGAAGTCATTTTATAAGAACCAAACATTGAATTTAATTAACATCTAGTTTGTAGCTCTCCTAAAAACTCACCTACTAGGGAAGATATCATGGTGAAAGAAAATGACAACATTGACACATGTATTTCAAACAATAGTGATGTGGCTTCCTTAGATGAAGATGAAGTGACATTAGACTCCCCTTCACTAAGAAATCATGAAAATAAGGATAAGTCTTTTGAGGTTATGCACATTAGATATCCCTTGAAGTAATCTCCTAAGCCTAAAATTATCCTTTACCCACTCTCAAACCAACTACAAACTCAAAACAAACCCATCCTCATCCTCGAACCACCTAAGAATAATATGTCACAACAACCGAGTTACAATCTTGTTGCTCATACATATAACGCTAGAAAAAATCCGCAACCAAGGAAAACAACCCCAACATCCCTCCCATTACCTCATCCTATCTTGCCTAGTGCTCCTCGTTTGCCTCTACAAAGTGGAAAGGAGTATGACCTTATTGAACAACTTAAGAACACTTTTGCTAAGATATCATTATGGGACCTTATTAAAGCCTCCCCTCATTATCATAATATGATTCAAAGTGCCTTACAACAAGTTCCTACCCCTCCTAATGTGCAACCAAATGAAGTAACAACCCAAATTCAAGATATAACTCTGGTCAAGTTAGACATTAATTTCCATCAATATGAGCTACCTTTGCTAGAAGTGCAAAAACAAAATGAATTTTTCATGATAATAGCTATTTTCAATAGGACAAGGATAAAATGAACCCTTGTTGATAATGACTTAGCCCTTAATGTGTGTAGTGTAACCCTTTTGGATAAGCTTGGAATAGATAAATCAAGAATTGAACCTAATTCCTTATCGATTTGAGGATTCGACAATGTAGGAAAAAAATCAATTGGAGTGATCACATTACCTATTACCATTGACAAAGTTACATTACAAACCCCGATCCATGTTATGCCTCATGATATTTCACACAACCTCCTTTTAGGAAGACCATGGATTCATGAGATGCATGTGGTGCCTTCAAATATTCATTATAAAATGAATTATATCTACAACAAAAAAGTACATACGATCAAAGCCGATTCTGAGCCTTACAATGTTTTACAGCTTGAAAAAGACAAAGGAAAATCCTTTCAAAACATTGACACCAACTACACAAGTGGAACCTATGCAAGAAAAAGATAAAGAAAATCGTATTGAAGAAGTTATGAAGTTATTGGAAGATGATTGGGGTTCCTTACATTTCACACCTACATTCATGGGTGAATGCAAGTTCATAACAAAATATTCTGAAAAGGGAAAATAAAAAGTGGTAATGTCAACACAAAATTTGAAAGCATCCACCTCAACCACTTTAAAAGGAGAAACAAAATTATATAAAAAACTTTGATAAAGTTTATTACGAGCAACCACTGAATCCAAAAGAAATGAAAAACCTTTATGGAAGAGGTTATGAACTTTTGAAACAACTTGGTTACATTGGAAAAGGATGTGGTGCTAGAGAACAAGGTATCTATGTCCCTATAGAGCCTGGCATGCAAGAAATGACTAATGGTCTTGGTTACTATCCCTCGAAAGAAACAAACAAGCCTTCACTCAATACCAAAACTATTACAAAATATTCTTCTAAGCCAACTTTAACATTAGTGCATCTTGAATTGATCAAAACTAGTGCTCTTGGTTATTTTCCTTCGAAAGAAATGAAAGAAACAAAGAGGTCTTTGCTTAAAATTATTGTCATCACACAAAGCACTCCTAGGACATGGAGTTCATCAGATTTTACACTCTCCTTTCAAGGAGAGAAAAAAGTCTCACAATCTAAAGAGTCTTGTGTAAGTATGACACCTTGTACTAAGCAAAAGATATCTTTGTCACAAAATAAAGGAACATCTTCTACTATTGATCAAGAGAGTATCTTGTCGAGACTCCTCCAAGATTGTTTGATATCTATCCCTCCAAGAACACAAAATAAATTTTATTACAAGAATTCATTTTGTGCATATCATAGATTTCATGGTCATTCTACTAATGAATGTAAAGCTTTGAGTGATAAAATTAAACATCTTAAGGATTCTAATGCTCTTCCTTGTGTTGAAGCACCTAGTTCCTCTAATTGATACCGATTTTCATGTTTCTCATCAATCACCTCGGCTCATGCTTGTCTTCCACTAAGTGGGGGTAAGGGTTTGGGTAGCCTTATCCTTGTATGGAACTTGTCATTGTCTCTTTCGGTTGGTTGACCGCCTTCCATGTACATATAAGAACAAGATTGGGATGCAAAAAATCTACTATAGGTTGACTCGTATGTGCCTTAATAGTCTTGTATTTGTTTTATTTTTATGTGTGTGATTGCATGTGTGTAATGTGATCTCTCGTACTATTTTGTTTGATGCATTTCTCTCTTTGTGACATTCCTCTATTTGTATCTACATTCTTCCATATGTCATAAAAATTTTAACCTTTATTTTTTTTCTTTGTCTTGTGTTTTCCTTTTGGGGATGATGCAAGGTGTCAAGACATTTAGGTCTCTTCCATGTTGACCAAAAAGCTTTTTCTTTTTTTCACTCTCTTTGTTTCATTCTTCCTATTCCATGAGTATTTGGGTAATGATGACATTTCCAAGCTCTCTAACAACATTGTAGCAAAGAAATAATGACTCTAAATCCATGGATCCCTTATGTGATTTTGGGATTTCATTTTGGGGGTAACCCCTTTTCATGACGTAGCTTCATTTGGAAACATATGACTTGGCATATGGCTTTCAAAATAAGCTCTCATTCCATATTTATTGTTAGCATTTATCATTTTCTACTTTAAAGTAATTGTTCATGACATGGTGTTTAGAAATTTCTTTAAAGTGGGGTCAAACATTGGCATTATTCTTTTGCATATTACAACTCATGTTTTATTGTGTGGTCTTATTACCTCATGTGATACATCTTTCTCTTTGTGGTGACATTGGGTTTGATGTCCTTCAATAATGTGATCTCTCTTAGCATATTATATTCCTCTTAGTGGCTTAATGAGACACACTGCATCCCCTAAGTTGTAAATATTATATTCTTCGATTGGTCCTCTCTTAGAGACATTAGGAATTATGTTCCCTGTGTTAATACCTCCCATGAACTAATTAAAACCCCTTTGAACGTACCTTACACTATTTTGTATTTACAATAACTGTTATATGGACACCTTGCATAACACACTTTGCTTGCCTATGGAGCCATCTTGTTTTTTTATGGGTGTTAGCATATGAAGTTTTTCTTGCCTCATGAATCCTACTACTTGTGTTGTGTGGCACCTTATCAAAGTTATCAAGAGGTATAGCTTTGATATAGTTAGCATATGGGAGTCAACCTAGGTATGAATTTCCCATAGCCACTTGCTTGTTTGTGTGAACACATACTGACCGCATGTGTATGTGTCTCACCTCTCTAGGGGCTCACCTAGTGAATGGCCTAAGGCTCCACTAGCCCATGTGAGCGTGCATTATTTTGCATAATGGACATCGTGTTCCAATTGTAAATGTTTTTGGACAAGCAACTAATGCTTGATTCACATCATTTTGGACAGACAATCAAGGCTTGATCCACCCCTTTTTCTTTTTATGTTTCTTTCTTCTTTATGTCTTTGGTAGTGTATGCTTGTATCTTGTTGTTTCTTCATGCATCATTCACATGCGTGTCTTTTGTGCCTATGTTGGTTTTCCATATAATTTAGATCTTGGGGGCATCATCATCCCTCTTGATCGTTGCCATCCTATCTCACTAGCATTGGTACACTTAGACCCCTCTTGATGCTTATGTGTCTACTTTAGTGTGAGTTTGACACAAGGTCATCCTGTCACTAAAGTGGGGGCTAAATTTAGTGTAGAAAAAATTATCCCTTTACATTTTCACACTTTTTTGGATCCTCCCTATTAAAATTTGGATTCTTTATGCTTTAATTGGTCCTATTTTGCATCCACAAGCCTAACTAAATGCATTTTTCTCAGGATAATCCCAAAATTTAATAATTGGAAAATCATATTCTAATGTTTGAGGTTATGTGTTCTAGATCTAGTGATCTAGGACTCATATGCCACCTTGGGCATATGGGTCCTACCTAGGTCTGGGGGCCCTATTTTGAACATTGCATTGAACTTGACACTTCTTGGAGTTTGTATCTCATGTTTAAGACACTGGGACTCATAGGCCCTAGTTGGCATATGAGTCCCACTTTAACTAGGACCTATTTCAAATCAAATTCTTGGTGGTAGTTTATTATGCTCGATCTAATTTTGACTTGTAGTGTTGTAATTTTGAGAAATTTGGCATAAACAAGTGTAAATACAAGGTTATATTTCACATATTTCTCCTAGAAAGTTTACAAGTCATGTAGCAATTTTCATGAGCAAGTGTGATCTAGCAATTAAAGCATTCAAGAGCATTCGAGAGAAAATCATTAAGCATTTGGAGCAGCATTCAAGATTCAAGCATCATGTCGAAGTCGTCATGCATCATGTGTGTTTGTGAACTAACATTTGTGATGTAGGTTTTCATGACTCAAGCAAGAATTCAAAGACATTATCTCATATCAAGATCAAGAGTCAATATCCACACCCATTGGAGCCATTTCACACAAGAATGCAGCCTTTATTTCAAGGGTTTGGTGAGTTACAACATTGCATATTGTTCATTCATCATTCCTTCATGCTATTTCATTTCATTTCAAGGTTTAATTACCAAAATGAGGTTTGACCAAGGCAAACACCTATTCCATAACACAACAACATCTTTCTCTCTTCATGTTTGATTGCAGATCTAGGTGATTTGGAGTTTGAAGATCCTTTGAAGACAATGTTGCAAGATTGAAGAAAGTTGTCAAGAAGTTGTTATCTTTACGAAAATTCACCTTCATACCAAAATTTAGACTTGTAGACTTGGAGACCAAACAAGAAAAAAGCTATAGAAGATCACTCAAGGCTAGAAGTTTCAGTCAAACCATAATACCGGGACTAAATTTCCCCTTTGGGCATATGAGTCCCATTATACCAATTTTTACCATATTTTTGTAGAACTTAATTTGCCAACAGAAGATTCTAGATTCTATCCAAATTTTTGTAGCAGGACTAAATCACCTAGTTTAGCGTATCAGTCCCAATGCACTTTTGTAACAACGTCATAATAATATTATTACCAAATTGATCATGGAAAGTCTTAAGCCTTGGCTCAATTCTTTAATTTTTTAAGAGTAGGGTGGATTTTTTGTTGGTAGAAAATTTTTGGGTGGGATTCTCATTACTACTAATGTCATTCATTTTATGGAATCCTCTAAGCAAAAGGACATGTTTATCAAGCTGGATATGGAAAAATCTTATGATAGAGTCAAATGGGCCTTTTGTAGAAAGTTCTCCTAACCTTTGGATTTGACAGTGAGTGGGTTAACTGGATCATGAGTTATGTTTAATGTCTTCTTCCTTTGTGGTTCTTATCAATGGCATGTTTTCTAAGTTATTTGGAGATTATATAGGCCTTCACCAAGGGGACCCTATGTATCCTTATTTGTTTATTATTATGGCTAAGGGGTTGGGAAGATTTATCACAAACAAGGATTTATTCAAGGTTGGAGTTGGGGTAACAATTTACTTCCACACTCTCACCTATATTTTTTGATGATACAACCTTGATGAGAATAGCGAGAATAAATGAGGTCAAAGGATTAATGAGGACAATTCATCAATTTTTTTCTTCAATACTCCTCATCTTATTCAAAGTAGTATTTCTCAGATTCTTTGATTTCAAATTGGTTCTTTCCCTCTTATGTATCTTGGGATTCCCCTTTCCATGGGTTCTCAATGTAGAGGATGATGGCAAGATGTATTGGATAAGTTTCATAAGGGGATTAGTCATTGGACTTATAGATGGCTTTCATCTGCTAGGAGAGTGATCCTTTTGAAATCAATTTTCCAGGCCTTTCCTCTTTACAGGTTCTTTGTGTAGGTTGCCCCTATAAGTTTTGTTAAGGATTTTGATGCCCTTACTCACTAATTTCTTTGGGTGGGTGATTTTCTCTCTTCGAAGTGGAGCTTGGTAAAGTGGTAATTTGTTTTCAAGCCAAAGGAGGGTAGTCTCGAGCTCAAGATGGCAAGGGTGAATGGTCAGGATTTAGCTGCCAAGTTATATTGGCGATGGTGCACTTGTCATGATCATATTTGGGATAGAATCCTTACTTATAAGTATCTCTATGCGGTGAATTCCTTTGATGTGACAAAAATATGGTGTTCTTAGGAAGGGTTCTATGATTTGGGATACACTCAAGGGTGAAGTTGATCAAGGAGGGGCCTTTTTGGATTTGAAATAAGTGATTTGAGACCCTTTTCTAACATGATTCTTGGGATGGATATCCCCTTATCATATCAATATATCCCCATTTATAATTCCTCTATGATAGTATTCTTTCAATTGACTGGAGCAATGTGGAGAATTTAAAATTATTTAGGTTTAGGGGTAGGTAGAGGTGTCTCATTGGAAGAAGCCATAGGAGTGGCCATTGGGAAGCACTGGTGAAGTGTGCCAAGAGCTAGCTAAGATTTTGGATAGTAGAATGTGTAATTCTCTTAAGGGGGAGAGATACTTTGGCTTGGGGCCCTCACTCGAAGGGAAAAAAAATTATTACCTTAAGGTACTTGGAGTTGGACAGGCAATTGAATGGGAAGATTGGTTATCCTTAGTGGAATTAGGTATGGAATAAGTTTTATTGGCCCAAATGTATTTTTTTCTTATGGTTGGTGGTTCAAAATAGGTGCCTTACCTAGGAGAATTTACACAAGAGAGGCTTCTCGGTTCCTTCTATTTTTGTTCTTTGTTCCAATAGTGGAGAATGTGCCTCATATATCTTCTTCTAGTGCCCTTAATCTAGAGGGATTTGGCACATTTGGTGGGTGGTGTGGAATCATGCTTGTTTCCATGTCACTTCTTTGGTTGAGTTTTGGGAAAGTATGGGGATACCTCCAACTAAGACATCTTTTCTTCAAATTTCTTGGATCATCAACCCTACTTTTGTTATCTAGCATCTCTTGTTAGAAAGGAATCAAAGGATATTTCAATGTGTGAATTTGGTCATGGTTCACTTATGGTGAAATATTTTGTGCAATATATAGGAGACTATTTTAGCTAAATGCAACCTTTTGATTGTTGTGGATCCGTGTGATGTTGCTTTTGTAAGGAATTTGAATTTAAAGGATGGAGGGTTTGGGTACTCTATTGGTAGGGGTCGTTGATAGGCCAAAAAGAGGATTCATTAGGAGGTTCAGTGGCTTCCTCCTCCTCAAGGGACTCTGAAGATTAACATGAATGGCTCTTCTAGGGGGAATGTTGGGAATGTGAGGATTGGTGGGGATTGGTGGTATTGGTAGAGATAGTAATGAAGATGTGGTGTTCTTCTTCACTATTTATAAGGGACAACATTCTAACAACCTTATGGAGGATCTTGTGATTCTTCATGTTGTTGAAAGAGGTTGTTCTCTTAGATGGAGGAAGGTTATTTGTGAATCTGATTCACATATCATGGTTGATATGTTGAATGAGCAACGATTGGATGATTCTAATTGGCACCTAGCCATCATGGTTAAGCAGATCATGAACCTATGTTGTTCTTTGGAATATATTTCCTTTTTTTCATATTCCTAGAGAGTGGAATAGAGTGGAAAATCTTTTGAAAAAGTGGGCCTTCGAGAATTTTGAGATGTGGGTTGTTGATGATTGGGGACTCTTTCCTTAGAGTATTCTTTGGCCCTAGAAATTTTAATCATGGAGGATAGAAATATGTAGATAGTTTCTTTGTTGGGTTCCTCTGGGGACTACATTTTACTGATGGGTCGTTATCTTTCAGTGGGCCTATGGCATTGTGCTTTGTAATGATTCTCTAATTTCAATAAAATTTTACCCCTTTTCTTTTAAAAAATAATAATTTAGAGATATGATGGAGCATCACAATGGCCAAAACCATCCAATTGAGTGTTGCTTTTTATATTCTGACTAGAGGGTGTCCTATGATAATGAGATATAATATTTTTTGTTAATAGGAATTCCTAACTCTCTTAACACTCATTGGCCAATAAATAGTGAGTGATGATAGGTATAAATAGTGAGTGATGATGGGTAAGTTGTCATGTTAAGGTGGAAACATATGACGCATAAAAAAATAGTTGATTTTATTGACATTATTTTTAGATAAAGTTACAACAATAAATAATACTTTAGTTTATGTATGTATATGTACATAATAGAAAATTAGATTTTATATCATTATCTACTCTTTACCGTCCATAAAATAAAATATCATTCAACATGTTATATCATAAATTTGGAATGGTTATGAAATCTTTAAATGAAATTGAAGGTGTGGATGACTATAGAATTGAGAAAAATTTGGTGTTTAGGGATGGATGTAGATTATATAATGTAAGTTCAAAGGAATGTTTTTTGTGTAAGGCTACAAACTTCTTATTCACCATACATTATTTATATTCACTTCATGATCCACATAATGAATATATAGTATTCAAAATTGTGAACAAGTTTTCTACAATCTAAAAATTTAAAGATCCAGTCTACAAGATTAACTCATACATTTTTTGAAGTGCTAAATTATTTTTAAATTTTTTATTTTTTTAAGGGAATACAATTAGAAACCAAGCTTCTTAAGGATTTTGATATTATATGGATCTCCTTGCACGAGCTACTAGAAATATTTTTTACAAGATAACAATCATCAATTAGAGTAATATAAGTATTACCTCACTATAGAAGAAGCTTCGGTCCTCTTATTTAGGCTAAGTAACATAGAGACACTTCTAACTTTATCTATTATTTTTCCCATGTTTGAGGAAATAAAAATTCTTGTACAAATTTCCTAAGAAAGAATTAGGTATATTTTATAATACAAAATCTAGATAAAATGATATGCATGATCCTTGATAATCTATATTTATTAAATTACTCATTTATAAGTCTAAATTTTAATACCCGGCACTTAATGAAAAATATAGACAATATTTATATTATTGTATAGTTTAATGTAAGTGGAGAGTTATGTTTCTTAGTGTAGAGATATGTGATGCAAATACAATATTTTCTAGGGTTAGGCACACTAGAAAAGATGTATCTTTTGTAAGGGAATCTTTTGACAATATCATTAAATTAGTAATACTAGTTTAAAGAATATTGTTAGATATTTTTCCTCAAATATTAGAGAATGATGCAATGAGATGAACTACTTAAAATCAATTTATTGTGCATCCTTAATATTATAATGATTTCAAACCATTTGATTTTAATAACAAGATAAAGTTCTTTGATAAACAATTATCTATTTTTCTATAATTAAATTAAAAAAATATAAAAGTAATTATATATAAATATAATCATAATAATCAATCTATTTTTAACATCAATGCTGGAATAGTTAAAATTCATGAAGAATCCCTTCCAAGATGGATTAATAAAAAAACTTTGGACAACATTAAGTTATAGTGAAATACTACACAATTCAATATTAGAATATTAAAAACTTTCTATTCTATGTAAAACCTTGTTATTGGGGTTAGAGGAGGATGAGATATTTTATATTATATTGATATTATTGAAATCAAAGATAAGAAAAAAAGTTGACAAAAATTTAGGAAATTTCTAGAGCATGTATACAACTAGATATGATATCAAGAGTTATTATTTTGAAAGGGCATTAATAATATAGAGGTCCACATGTAAATAAGAGGGTTGTGTAACACTTGAAAAACACCATTACATCCAACACAATCTATAACACATCTAGTGTTGTTGATGAGCTCTCTCTAAGTAGAATTATGTAGACATAAGAAAATGAAGATAAGAACCAAGATGGTTCTCATAGTAAAGGTTAGAAAATTATTTAACAATTGGAAGAGAAAATTATTTAACAATTGGAAGAGATTTATTAGGCATTTATAGTGTATTCCATAATCTAAATTATTCTTTACTATAATTGTTTTCTACTAGTTAGAGAATGGACATACAAAAACACATTTTTATTTTTTATTTAAGAATTAATAATTATTATTTTTTAATATTTTATTTTACAAGATCTAAAATTTGAAAATTATTTTAAATTTTGTTTTGAAAATTCATATGTACTTGTATTGTTTATCTAGAGAAATTGTCAAATTCTTGTGACAATACTTTGATGGTACTTGTTGACATTATGTGCACTCTTATAGCCCATTTATAATAACTTATATTAGAAATATTAGCTTGACTATATTGGATGATGTTGGGCAATACCACAATATTGGGTCCCAAACTTGGGACATGAAATTTTGAAAGGGAGTGGAATTTTTTTTTGAACTATCCTTTGTTTGAAGGTCTTGATACAAAAACCTTTGAACGAAGATTGACCTTTGAGCAAAGATCTTCTTCGTTTGAAGGTCCTTGCTAATTAATAATAATAATAAAATAATACCTTCGATAAAAGATTACCTTCTCTAGAAGGTATTTTTTTAAATATATTTTAACTGACAACTTTGTTTGTTGGTTCATTTAGTGGGCCATGAACATTTAGAAAACATTATTCAGGCCCTACCCTCTATGATCCCATACAATGTCCTTTTATCTCTTCCATCGCTACATTCTCAAGTGGTCTACAAGCTTGTGATAGTTTTTTAAGGTAGGAGCATAGGTTTGAGTGAAAGGGAGGAGTAGGGAGGTTTGTGTAAAGGCCCCTAGGTCATCATTTTCCCTTGTTTTCCCCATCTTTCCCTACAATTTCCCAATTTAGCACAAAAGGTAAAAATTCTTCAAATTTGACAATTAAAATTGTGAGATTTATAAACCAAAAAAAATTAAACCCCAAACCTAAAATTAAAACCCTAGACCCTAAAATTAAAACCCTAAAGCCTAAATATTGAACCCTAAACCATAAAATTCCCTCAAAGCCTAAAATTTAAACCTTAAACCCTAAAAAGTTAAACCTCAAATTTAAACCCCAAACCCTAAAATTAAACCCAAACCTAATTTAAACCCAAACCCTAAAATTTAAACCCAAACCCAAACCTTAAAATTTAAACCCATAACATAAAATTTAAACCCCAAACCATTAAATTTAAACCTAAACCCAAAAATTTTAACCCCAGCCTTAAAATTTAAACCCTATACCCTAAAATTTAAACCCCAAACCCAAAAAATTTAAACCCTAAACTCTAAAATTTAAACCTCAAACCCTAAACCTTAAAATCAAAACCCTAAACCTCATTTACATCCTAGTATATAAATAATGACAATCAAATTACCTTAGACTAAGGAGTCAAGTAAAAAAACACTACATAAAAATGCTCTTCACAAATGACAACAAATGTGTTCAAGGGCCTAACTTTTTTTGTGATCATGTGATGCTTTGTTGCAATTCACACTTAGTAATTTAACTCTAATTTCTATTAGTAAAGCTAATATAATATAGCTTTGAAAAATTGAGATATGGCATGCACTTGATCTCGAAGTAATCTTGTAGCTATGAAACTAATCTTTGAACTTGTAGTTTTGACCTTGGATCTTCTAACCTTTGATTATGGCCTCAATTTTGACACTTTAGATATTTATGTATCTATTCACCTTGGTTATATAGACTCATTGGTGTTCATATGCACCATTATGCTTATGGTACATTAGGCTATTGGAAATAGGATGCCATTTAATTGCAAATCCTAAACATTAATTATTTCATGCATCTCCTAGATTCTTGGAATGTGTTCAATAACACTAAGATTAGGATGAGATTAATTATTTGGATGAAATAAATCATGAAATTGACATTTGTAGTTATTCCTAAATAATAGGAGCAGGTGGTTGCACACATTGTAAGGTGACACTCACCTTGAGTTTAGTTAACTATTTGGAGTAAGACATAACACTTCTGAATGCATGTAAAGATCCTAGGAGTTAGGATTTGATATTTGCATGCATGAAGTTTAGTAAAGTTCAGTTTAGTTTGGTTTAGTTCAGTTATGGTTCAGTTATCTTCAGTTGCGTGCAAGTGCATGTTGCATGCATGTTGGTTATTTTGAGTTGCATGTAGTTAGCTTCAGTTAACTTGGAATGCATGGCTAATAACTTGAATTGTATGACAGATAATAGGGACTACCTCCATTTAACAAAGGATGACCATTCTTGCATGAATGGTGTTGAGTAAATGTTTCAGTTAACTAGAATCACTTGGAGCCAACTTGGGCACCCAATATGCTTTATTGGATTTACCTCTCATGCATGATAAGATATTTCTGAAGGCTCAGTTAAGTAGGATTACTTAAAAGACACCAACTTTGAGGAAGAGCTTTAGATTTATCACCAAAGTGAAGGATGGGTTGTAGCTTCACTTTGGGATGCCCAAATGGATGAAGCACATGTTTTATCACCCACAAAGAATATATGTAACAAAGAAAGAGCTTACTTAGATCAGCAATATTAAAGTTTTACAAAGTATTAAGCTAAGAAAACACCTCATTTTTCAACATTTGGTATCAGAGCTGAGGTTGGGTAGAGTATTGGAACACCTTTCTCTTAAAAGATTGGAGGTTTTTTGGCTTAATGGGAGCTTTTATTATTTTTTCTATTGCTGATTTTGAAAAAAATAAGTTTGTTACAAAGGTCATTGAGAGCTTGGATTCACAAGTTTGGTGTGAGCTTATGATAGAAATGGGGTTTTGATTATGTGCATCATGATTCCATGGGATTGCTCAGTATCACGGTTCAGTGGGAGCATTTGGAAATGAAGTGGATTCTTGGTTGTAGGATGGTTTTGTTATTATGTCATGGTATACTCTTGATTAGCAGTTTAGAGTTGTGGCATAATACATGTTATGATAATTATGATCATGATGAAATGTCTGAAATTCCATATGCTTTTGATAGTAATGGTTTGATGTTTATCTTGTTGCCATGTATAGCTTGGTATCACAGTTCAATGGGAGCTTTGGTAAGGTATAGTGATCTTCATGAAGAGGATGGTAGTCATGATTCCATGTGTGACTCGGTGCCATGGTTCAGTGGGAGTTATTGGCAGTGACGTGGATGCATCATTGGTAAGGTTATCTTCAGGTGATTGGGGATATGTTTTCTTGGTTTAGAGTTTGGAATATTACATGGTTCTCTTGAGACTAGGATGTATAAGTATGTTATGGTGCATGTGATCTCCTAAGAAGAGATAGTTTGGTTAGATCATGGATGTCATGTTTATGTTCCTGGATCATGATTGGAGCTTTGATAATGATCTTGTGTAGTTCCCTTAAGTTTTGGGTACATTAATCATTTGCTTGATTATTTCATGAAAGTGTTGTGTTGCATTTGGAGTTTGGCATGGATTGGTTGGTTACAGGTCCTCATGGATACTTGGAGAAATAGGTGAGGCTGAAATTCTCTTGTGGTAAGAGACATTTGTTTGAATGGTTACTTGTGAGAAAATTTTTTCAATAGAAAAGACAGAGGAGTCTACACCTTGCTTGAATGTGAATTCAACACACTCGGTGGTTTAGCATACCTCTAAAGAGGTGGTTTGGATACAAAGACTTGGGAAAGGTATTGGTTTGGTTAATAATGGGAAGGTATTAATTGAGAAAGTTAACACTTTAATTAATGTTACAGGCTATCTTATGAAACCATATAGATAAGTTCTCTTGGTTTTAATCATTTGCTTGGAAGCTTCATGATTATGCAGGTTGCATTTGAAGTTAGCATGGTTTGATTAGTTGGTGCAAGAAGTCCATTGCCTTTGAGTCTTGTACTTGTTTTATTATTCCTTGTTTAGAATAATTACAATGTATAATGTCAAGTGGGAGAATGTTGGAAATAGGATGCCATTTAATTGCAAATCCTAAACATTAATTATTTCATGTATCTCTTAGATTCTTGGAATGTGTTCAACAACACTAATATTATGATGAGATTAATTATTTGGATGAAATAAATCATGAAATTGACATATATAGTTATTCCTAAAGAATAGGATCATGTGGGTGCACACATGGTAAGGTGACACTCACCTTGAGTTCAGTTAACTATTCGGAGTAAGAGATAACACTTCTAAATGCATGTAAAGATCCTAGGAGTTAGGATTTGATATTTCAATGCATGAAGTTCAGTAAAGTTCAGTTCAGTTCAGTTATGGTTTAGTTATCTTCAGTTGCATTGAAGTGCATGTTGCATGAATGTTGGTTATTTTGAGTTGCATGTAGTTAGCTTCAGTTAACTTGGAATGCATGGCTAATAACTTGAGTTGTATGACAGATAATAGGGACTACCTCCAGTTAAGAAGGGATGACCATTCTTGCATGAATGGTGTTGAGTAAATGTTTCAGTTAACTAGAAATCACTTGGAGCCAACTTGGGTGCTCAAGATGCTTTATTGGATTTACCTCTCATGCATGATGAGATATTTCTGAAGGCTCAGTTAAGTAGGATTACTTAAAAGACACCAACTTTGAGGAAGAGCTTTAGATTTATCACCAAAGTGAAGGATGGGTTGTAGCTTCAGTTTGGGACGCCCAAATGGATGAAGCAAATGTTTTATCACCCACAAAGAATATATGTAACAAAGAAAGAGCTTACTTAGATCAGCAATATTAAAGTTTTACATGGTATTAAGCTAAGAAAACACCTCATTCTTCAACATAGGCATGGGAGGTGGATTGCTTCCCTACTTTTATCTTAGCCAAATCATTTTATTAATTTAACAATTTTTAAACATATTGGAAGATACACCAAGTAGATATGTTGATTATTATGTTCTCCTTATATGATCTTAAATTTTGATACAAATCTCTCAAATACATTAGTGCTCTATATAAAGTGTCCCCACCCTTCTTAAATAGTATCCATTATTTTTCCCTATTTTCTATGATTTTTTTTTTGTAGAAGAATATGGTAGATTATCATTTATCAAATCTTATATAAAATCTCTAAAAACTTTTTACCCATCTATGATTACTTAACAATCAAGAAATAAGACTTTGAAGACTTAATATGAAGTGCCCCCACTTGCATCGATGTGTCATATGAACTCTTGTGATCATTTAAAAAAAAGCATCAAAATTTATCATTTTGAGCATAGATCTTAAGGAATCTCTAGTGGAGTAGAAGGTAGAAGAAAAATCTAAGTAGGCAGAACCCAATTTAGAAAGAACATTAACTATGACATTACATGAGTCAATTTTTTTGTGATCTAGTAATCCTATATAATGGAAACCTCAATAAAATCAAATGTGTGATCAAGTATTATATGTTGTCAATATCAATTATACTTGAATAATTCATTAATTTTCTAGTTGATGGCCCCTAAGCATATCAATCTTTCAAAATAAAGCTTCAAATTTTTCATAATTATTTTGTGGTGAATCAAGAGTCTCTATGTGGAAGAGTAGATCTAGAGGCATTAAAAAGTAAATAAAACCATATGATTCATCATAATTGATTAAAATATATCTTTTATGCATACAAAATAGGAGCATTATTTTCTTAACATCTAGGATCCTAAAGTATCCTTTTCTATCAAACAAGAATTGTATTTTACTTTCATTGAGATGGAAGTTATATGGCATGAGGATAGGAGGTTTTTATTCATCCATATTAAGATAAAGAATAGAAAAAATAGACAACCTAATAAAAGGTACATGTATAAGCAATAAACTCATTCATCTCACCTCCTTGCTTCTATTATATCATTTCATCCCTAGAATTGTTATATTTATCCATCCTTATCTGGATGTCAACTATTCATACCACCTCCATCTCAAACAATCATTTTCTAGATCCCTATAATGAAATTCTATCTCCCCTTTCTTTTTAATTCCTTCTATGGAACTCACTTCCTTTCTTATATTTTTTTCATTCATATATATGGAACTAGATTCATTTCCTCCATTTCCTTCTATGACCCACACTCATCTAACACAGGTATATTTTGCATGTCCTCCATAATTTAAGCATAGCTTAGTAGAAATTAGATACTCCTTATTCTTAGTATTATGGGATTACCAAGGTGTTCAATGTTGAAATCTAGGTGTTGAATGTTGAAAACTAGGATAAATGGTGAGCATTCCTATATGTTTAATTGTACATACAATGTTTTACAATTATAGGATAGGAATATATAAAAAACCTTGATCTTATTATCCAAGACATTAAGCTAGTTGCCTTAAAATTTTATATATTATTTATATTCATATAGATATCAATTATTTCATCATATTTAATTAAAATTTACCATCAAGGTTCACTATGTGTCAATCCCCTAACAACAAATAATTTAGAGGACACCTCCACCATCAACCCTTTAATCTATGATATTGATATCTCAATAAATTCAATAAGGTCCATATGTTATATGTGATATGAAATATAGTAGAGGATATAAACATTCTAAAGAAATATTATATATACTGAGGGTTCCAATGATGAAGAGTAGATAATCATGGGTGTGAAATACTCATATTATCTCCAACCAACTACACCTTACCATAAACTATTAGGCCTTAGCACCTAAAATACCCTCAAGGTATTGGGTTTTGTTAAATAACAAAAAGTGACAATATTGATTAACTGACATAGTACTCATAATTTAATAAAAAATAAATATCCAACATGATTGAACTATTTTGTTAACCAAAACTTAGTATTTTAGGTTATGAATCTGAAAAAATAAAGATACATTTTTTAGGGAACTGTGTGGGATTAAACTTTCTACATGGGAGACTATGTGCTAGAATTTTCTATGTTCACTATCACAATGGTTATAGAAAACATTGTTATGGTCTAGTCTAATGGCTCAAAATACACTAGGAATATTTGAAATCAATTTCTAAGAGATGGTCAAGAATTTTCACTTAAACTATAGGATATTTGAACTAAAAGGATTGTGTACAAAGTGTACATGGACAACTAGTACTCTCACACTAAATAAAAAATATACTCAATATGGGGGTTAAAAAGGTTTTTTCCCTATTATTTTAATTAGAATTAAAATACTTAAAGAGCTCTACATCATTAAACCCATAATAAATTATAGATAGGAAAATAATAATATTTGGGGATAGATTAAAAGGATTGCCTCCTAAAATAGATATTGATAATGTCATTCATCAAATACCAAGGTCTCATCCATCATCCATCACCTTTTATTAGAAGGTATACCAATAGGTTAAAATGGTGGAATAAAACATTAAACACCAATAAGAGGTACTCTCTAGTCTTGATGAGATCAAGAAAATAAATTACAAAGGCAGCTAAAACTTCTTTCTTCTTTTAGTTCCTGTCAAAACTTCAAGTCTCAAAAGGATATTTGGACAAAGTCCAAATGTCCATTTTCTTTCCTTATATGCTTCCTCTTTTGGTCCTATAAAAAATTTGGGACCCACAAGGATTTTTGGACCAAAGTTCCTAGTTCAAATGTTCTCTTATCACTCGAGTATTCATCTCTCCTAAGTTCCCATTGCCTTTAGTTCATGTTGGAACTTCAGATTCTACAAGGAAATCTAGACCAAGTCCAAATGTCCATTTTTTTACAATGTCCTCTTACCACCCAAGTTCTCGTCACTCCTAAGTTCCCATTGCCTTTAGTTCCTAATGAAACTTCAAGTCCCAAAAGAACATTAGGAACAAGTCCAAATTTTAATTTTCTTTCCCTATTCGCACTCTCCCTTTTGTTCCTATCAAAACTTCAATTCCCACAAGAAATTTTGGACCAAAGTTCTTGGTTCTAATGTCCTTTTGTCGCTCAAGTTCTCATCACCTTTAGTTATTGTCAAAACTTCAAGTCTCAAAAAGATATTTGGACAAGTATGTTGGAACAAAACAATCTACTAAGAGGGGGGGTGAATCAATAGATACCTATATTTTTTCCCTTTTTAATATAAGTACAAAAATAACTCTTAACTCTAGATGTGTTCAATATAACAAAATTGATATGATAAATACATGCACATGAAGGATCAACACATAACAATAGATATATGTGGAAAACCCAAGATGGGAAAACCATGGTGATAAAATGTTGCTAGGAGCTACTATCCTAATCCAGCCTCGTAATGAAATCCTTTGTTATAGCTTTTAAGGGCACCAACCCTAACGAGACACCTATCCCCCAAACTAAGCACCAACTTAGTTATCTAATGGCACCAACCAACCAGATATAAATGTAAGATGATTACAATTTGTTCCTAAGGAACTCTAATAAAAGTTACAACTTGCTATGTAATTGCTCAACTCTCTATTATTGTCACGACAACTTTGTTCACTGCTCTGCACCCCACTTCATCAGCTTTGTTCCTCTCTCTCTCTCTTCTTTAGTGTATTCTCGATCTGCCTTAATGGACCACTATATCCTCTTGCAACTCTCCTTCTCTATTTTTGTGTATTCTTAGGTTTTCTTAGGGGCTCAGAATCTCACTTGCACACCTTTCATCTTCTACCTTAAACACACTTCTCATTTTTTTGAATAGTGATAATCAATCATAATTTCCTTAGGATCTTCCACTATAATATGAACCTCTATTAGGGTAAATATCTTCATTACTATCCTTCAACTACATTGAGTTTCACAACATTAATTCTTGGTGTAGAGAATTTTCCTTCATTTCCATCTAGCCAAACCCTAAGATCAGATATGCAATTAATGATTTCTTTTGAACCTTCAATTTGATTTTGATATTTGTATCTTTGGCCATTTGTACCATCACTCTATACATCCAATCACATTACACCTATCATTGAAGCAGATAGACCAATAAATTTTCATCTGCATGTTGGTTTGCAAAAGAAACCCTATTTACATGGAGTTAGTCGTTCATGATCACCTCATTCAAATCTAGTCTATCGATCTCCCTCCTTCACGCCATGATCCTACATTCTTCATTTATCATAAAAAATCTAAATCACGATCGTCTAATAAGCAGTCATTTGAATCTCCTCCATTGATCATGTCCTTCAAAAACAACGTGTATCGCCAAAACATTTAGAACAATCACATCCATTTATGCGATGTGGCGATCACCCTCTGATTGCTTTCTTTTAATCATTGTCATCCATCGCATATCACTAATATGCTACAAGCAACATCAATCCTAACTATGATGCATTAACCCTTAGCGATGCAATAACATTTTGACACCTATCCTTGCTGACATCACTTTTTCACTATCATCACTTATCACTCAAACCTTCACCTCCTTCACTTTACAATAGCGATGTGAAGCAATCGGGCAATATGATGCCACGTGTTGTAGGTTATACCAAGGATCTACTCTCCTTTATCATGTGTCATTTGATCATCATGACCATGACCATTGAATGTATTCATCACATATCACTGATATTTAGACAAACTCCAGCTTGCTTTTAGCGATGTGTGAACCATTCATCGCATATTGCTGATTTACAAACCAATTTTCAAAACCCATACATGATGTGTGATATCCAGCAATAGCCGTTAGATCTTCAATATTGAATGCACACCATTTGATCTTGAAAGGAACCTATTGACAACAACTGGGTGATAAAGTGAAGGGGGGCTAGTCACCAAATGAACTTAAAGGCCATAAGTTATAACTTAACTAACCTGCAACCTTCAACCAATAGTATATTAGGTCTCAAAAATGAAGGTTGTAAATCCTAAGAGGATTCAAGGCTCTATGGTCAGAATTACAACATTTTTGAACTAACGAACAAAGTGGACCTATATAGTTGTTGACTCTCTGCACTTCAAGCTCTACTAAACCTAGGCGGGTGAACCTTGATGACTGAAGTATATTTGAGAAAATTGTATGACTTGGTTGGTCTTAAGTATCTACCCACATTGACTTGAAATGTGGAATAGAAAAAGGCTTGTTAACTACTCCTACTCCTAATGGTGAAACTTAAATGTGAAGGTATAAATAAGATTTTATGAGATTTTAAAATGAGATGGGTAAGACCAGTGCCTACTACTATTGGGCTGATGGAGTCAAGAGATGAATGATGTGTGACCTACTTACTAGATATGATTCAAACTGTTTGGCAATTGTGAATGTTTAAACCTTGTGTAAATGTGCAAAAATGTAATTATCAAACTCTTCTTATCAATCCAACTGGTTCTTATTAGGTTACTGTAATTTATCGATAGGGGAATTTAATCCTTTAGAGGAACCAGTCAATTAAATCACACAAAAACAACAAATGTGTTCTAAAAAATAAAAATAGACTTCTGATTTGAATAACAAGATAAAACCAAGTTGGAGATAGTATGACAATTTTAGTGATTATATGACTCTTCTTACTGATCCAAATTACTATGATCTTATTAAAAGGATATTTAATATTTTGAAAGAAAACAATCAATAAAACTACACTAGAACAACAAATGTGTTTGGATAAATTGAGTTCTGACACATCAACTTAAATAATATGGAAGTAGTAAATTGGAGACAGCTAAATAATTAGAAGATAACAACAAAAAATAATTAGTATTGGAACACCAATTTATAATATTCTTTCTCCATTAATTTGCTTCAAATTATTTTATAATATGCATCAGAAGTCTTCATTTTCAATATATTCTACCTATTGTTCTAAAAACCTAATTCCTAATACCTAATGCCTTTTTTTAATGATGATTTCATTTTACATATATACATTGCATTTTTAGGGTTATGACCCTTCGCACGTCTGTCTAGTACAACTCTTTAATTAATTTTGATTTCCTTCGGAAAATCAAGTGTTTTAACTTCAACCTCATTGTCTTTGAGAAAAATTAACTTCAATATTAATTATTCTCCTTTTTCTAGTAATTTCATATTTTTCTTGTATGCATTTTCACCCATTTAAGTATAACTTTTGAGTAAAATAATTACCCACTTTTCCACTCCACTTTTATATCCTCTTAATTCCTTGGGTGAAAAATATTTCACTTCTTTAGTGAAAATATTTTACATCTGTGCTTTAAATCATGTCGTGATTATTATTTTATGCTTCCCATGAATAATTTTACCCAAGGCTACACTATTCCATCACTTGTTAATTTCATATTAAATCCCTTTGATTAATTTTTTACCTTTTGATAAAAACATCTCACATGAGCATATCATATTTTCCCTGAATTAAATGGTGACAACATTCTTGTTTCACTGACATTTATCTCTCCCCTCGGTAATTTCATTTTCCCATCCTTTGGAGTTTTGAAGAGACTTTAAATAATGTCTCGTTGATATCAATGTCTCTTTTTTATTGCACCGCCCTAAAAATTAGGAAAATATGGTATCAAAGCCTGTAAACCCTAAACCCTAAATGTTACAGTCTTGCCTTCCTTCCACCTAACTGTATCATCCCCATTTTGTGTCCCACCTTCCTTCCACCTATCCATCCCTTCCTCGATGGTATTGGGTTAGTCTATATTTTAAAATCAATCTATCAATATATGGCTACTTTTTGTCTCTTATCTAGTGTTACTATTGTGTTCAATGGATTGTTCCCTTGAGTACTATTCTTGATTTACATGTGTAACTATGTGATTGGATATAAGGCTTAAATTGAGAACTCTATAGTGGTCTTGTGATCTCCCTCTCTTTCTTTCTACTCACCATCTAGTTCTATACACTTTTCCAATTGACCCAAGGCATCTTTGTCGCAATCTTAGGCATGCTTCACTACTTGTAAGTCGACACCTCTAGACCTTCCAAGTAAACCGTGTAAATTCCCTGCAGAATAGAAGCGAAAGATGGATGTACACCATGTGGATTCACAAAAGAGATCTCTTCCTCCAACCAATGAAATAGTAAGTCTCGATCAACTCTCTTTTGATTGTCCTTATGAATGTAGAACTATTTTCAAACCAAGAGATGATGGATTGAGCCCCTAGTGAACATTTTAAAATTAGGAAAAAACCTTTCCATGAAATTTATGCTTATCTAAGTAATTCGTCCTATAAGAGTTGTAAAGTATGTATATTATAGAACTACTTGTAATGCTAATGTGAAGAATTTATCCAACTTCAAAGATGAAGAATGTGAGAAAATAGAGAAAGGTGGATATTAGTAATGCCCATATTAGTTATGTTCAATGTGGAATAGAAGCCCATTATAGGTTCGATATCAAAGCTTATGCTTTCTACACACTTTTAGATGCTAGACATAACTCATAGTCGGATATGTTGCTTAGAGGAGCAAGTGGATGTGTCGATTTTGGCCTCGTGTCTTTTGACGCAATCCCAAACTTTGTTGTCTCTCTTCAAGATAAAAACTTGAACAAAGTACTTAAGTTCCAATTCAAAACTGAAGGTTTGAATTTGAAAGGGAGATTAGTTGCCCACACTCTCTATTTCTATATAAGTGTTCATTTCTTTAACACTATTGTACCCATAATTAGAGATCCCCATTCTAAGCTAGTTAAGAATGTTATAGTGTTGTCTGGGAATCTAAAATAGACAAATAGTTGATCATATTAAAGGCTCCTAAAATTATGCCTTTAAAATCTCTCTAGATACCCAAGAATTGGGTTGTTAATTATCAAAGCTTGGTTGAACCTCCCAAGCTAAAATCTTTAGAAAATATCTCTAGGATAGTTGAGAAGGATGGTAAAGCCTATGTAGATTTTTCTGGTGAGGACGAATATGATCCTAAAACTACTCGACTAAGTAGAAACTCTTCAATCCAATATTCCTTCTCAGGACCATCAAACAAACTGACCTAAGTAAATACCAGATAGAATATTTCTGCAGTCTGTTTCCTTAAAGGGCATAATACCAAGTATAACCTTTTCAACCAAGGTTTCCTGAACCTAGATGGATATCCAAAGAATCTTAGTGTAGGAAGCCCTAGAGCAGTAAAACCAAGAACCACCTACTTGGTTGTCAATGTGAGCCTATGTTAGCAGCTCAAAATCGAGTAATACATAGAAAAGGTCAGACCATCCCTGAACCTCCACCCAAAACAATGTTGTGATCACACCCTAAATGTGAAGATAATGGGTTCAGAGTTATCAAATGTAAAAATTGTCATTACTCCTAGAACAAAAAGTATGGTTCAAAATATCTGATTGGCTACTAGAGCAACATGATGAGTGGTAGAACCATCCACTTCCTAGATCCTGACAAAACTAAGGAAGAGGAAGAGGAGTCAAGAGTTACAATATTAGGTGGTAGCTAAAAGGTCCAAACGAAGGAAGGAATTCTACCTCCCTTTAGAGATTTCTTCAAGATTGATTATAAAGGTGATCAATGGATCCAATACTAGCCTCAAAGAGTTAATGATATAACCACAAAAGCCACTGCTAGAGAAAATCTTCTCAACTGGAACAATATCTACACTAGAAAAGTTTCCTTATTACAAAAGGATGTAAAAGCTCAAGCCATAAAACTTGGCTTAGAAATGCAAGCTAATCATGCCCAAACAATTCAAATACAACATGATGCATAGACCAAATTGGCCAGTTTTGAGGCAGAATATAGAAATCTTGTTCAAAGCAAGATCACAAGCCTTTGTACTGAATATGAAGTCTTCACAGCTAAGACCAACGCCTGGTTTAATACACATTTAAATCAGATGAAAATCATCAAAGAATCCATAGATAAGATAGAACAAAACCATCGAGGGTTAATGAAGGTAGGCCTTGAGCATAAAAAGATACCACAAGAAGTAAACACTAGTCTCCAATGGGAAAATGCTAAGGTCACAATTTCAGAGGTTCAAACACAGAAAATTGATTTACCAATATTTATAGGATAGAAGCTAAGGTTCAGAAAATTGAACCAATATAAGAAATATAGGAAAGGCTAGACTCGAGACTAGATAACCTGACCTTCACCCCTTTCGAGCAACAAGCCCCAAGGAATTCATCCAACTCCAATGGAACAACCAATAAGAAAAGACCTATAGGTAAGACCATCACACAGGAAATTGATGAGCACATAAAGCAAATATCCCATATCGGGATAAGTTCTGATGAAGAGTTCGACCCTTGAACTTAGTCTTTCAAGAAGAAATCCAACATGGCCAATGGAAGCCAACCCACAACACCTGCACAACTCATAGATCCATTTATGCCCAATCTCAAGTCACAAGGAACACTATCTCCACCATGGTCATCCATGGAAACCTATGACCCCATCAAAAACAAAGCTATGATAGAAGCCTTATCAAGGTGGGTTGAAAATCAAATTGTGGAAACACCACAAAGAGATCCAATAGAGAGCATGGAAGTTGCTCTTAATGGTTTCACATGAGTCATAACTAAGGTTTGGGGAGGACTTGACCAAGCCTACAAATAAAACTTGATCAATCAAGGAATGGGAGCAGTTGCTAGGGAATTTCTCAAGCTATTTATGGGCAGTATCCAAACACTTGAGGCTCAAGCATTGGAAAAATTCACCGAGAACAGATATTGCGATCTATCTTATCTCACCTTGTAAAAGTGAGGGAAGTTCACAAATTTCTACAACTTAGGTGTGAAAATGATAGAAGAACTTGGAAGAGGATTCCTCAGATCCTTTGAAGACATTGGTGAATTATACTACACCAAGTTTCTAGAACAACTTCAAGATATAGGGAAAACCTAGCAAGTAGTAACAATTGTAGAACTCTTTGAGTTCATAGATAAACTCAACAAGAAGATCTTGGATGTGGATGAAGATAGGAGAATGATTAGATCAAACTGGCCACATATCAAAGAAGCAGTTCAGAAAACTGCCCAAAAGAAAAAAGGATTTGGATGTGACCCAAGAGAAAATCTCACAATACAAGACCTAAACAAAAGAGAAATTTTAGAAGAAATATAAATCTTTGTCTTGTAAAACCTGCGAGAAGGGAACAAAATAGAAAGGATTCTTCAAGAAGAAGAAATGATTCCCTAAATCCACTCACAAGTCAGTCAAGTCCATTCCTACTTGTTATGTTTGCAAAGTTCCTCACTATGCAAAAAAATTCCTAGAGTGAGGATCTAAGAAGGGAAAAAAGAAAGTCAACCAACTCCAAGAAATACTAAGTGGATTTGAGAGCGAAGAAGAATATTTATTCTTCATTGAAACACCTCATAATCATACTGCATACACTTCGACTCTAGCTTGAATTCTGAATTTGAATCTAGTCGTGATGAAAAGAAGAACCGTCAGATGAAGATCTAGAGTCTAAAGTATAGTTCAAGGTAAATATGATGTAGTTTCAAGGATAATATGGAATACCAAGTGAGGTACTTCAAATCCAGCTAAAATAAAAGGAAGAATTGATTGAAGAAATTAAGCAAAAGATATTCATTGATGGCTACTAGGCATGGAAAGCCAGGAACAAAAAGTTGGAAGGACTTGAGCATCGGGAAAAAAACCCCTGAAGATAGAATATCTTGGTGGCATCAACGCATCAGCCTACTCAAGAGGATAGTCAAGGAGGAAAACATTAAGTTGGAACTACTTTGATAGGAAGAGATCAAAGATCAAAGGAAGACAATAGAACACGAAGAACCTACCCTGCAAACTTATCTCTGACTACACCAACAACAACCCGAATCTATAAGCTCTAGTAAACTTAGAAAACCCAAACTACAGCTTGAAACATTCACACCCAATGCAAAGGAAAAGGCCTACAAGGAGCACATGAGAAGCTACAACCGAGGAATACCTCCATCCAAGGCCATACTAGATACGGTGGCATTTGCAGCAGGAGCCCAACCTAAAGATGAAGCTCCATGGAGCCCCTTAAAAGGAGAAAAAAAGGAATGGGAAAACATTCAACAAAAGTACACTCTCGAAATGATAGAAGCTATCCTAGCTGAAATACCAAGTCCAGCCAAATTTGAAAAGGCTAAATATTTCAGTCAGATGATAAGGGATACGAAAACCCTATGTGCGAGTTCACCATCAAATTTGAAGGTATAAAAGGTTATCCCTTAACCTACATGTTAGACACTGGTGCTAATCTAAACATTGCAAGATATAATTGTTTTCCTAAGCATCAATGGACACCTTGCAAGACCAAAATTAGCTTTGGTGGTCATGATGGAACATCAGAGTGGAGCACATAGGCACCAATATTGTTTCCTGATGGAACATTCCACCATCTTAGGTTTGTACAGACCAAAATCCCAGACTGTGACATAGGAATCAAAATGCCATCCATGCAAGCCTGGTCTCCATTCATGTTTGAACACAATGAAGTTCATTTCAAAGGAATAGGTAACAAATTCACTCTTCTATAGAAATTTGAAGCCTCTACTTCCATCTATACTAATGTTCCTATTCCATAAATTTATGAGAACAAGAAACCCAAGAACTATTCTTGGATTGCTCAAGAATTAGAAAACCATGAAGGAGAACTTGCAGAAGTAAGAAAGTTGTTCGAACAAGGTCTTTTCAGCAAGGATCTCAACAAAATGAAAATAAATTGTGTTTGCATATTGTTGTTCCACAAAGATGAAGATGGAAAAACAATTAAGCCAAAATGCAGAGCCAAAAGATTCTTAATGAATAAGGTTGAAAGGACCTTATGTGAGCAAGAAATCCAAAAAATACTAGATCTAGATCTTATTGGGCCAAGCACATCACCCTATTCCTACCATGTGATGTACATGCTAAAAATGGATGAGGAAGGTAATGACCTCCCAAAAAAAAGGTTAGCAGTCAATTATAAATCTCTCAATGCCTGTTTGCAATCTAACCAACATTAACTCCCATCCAAAGAATTTATTTTGCATAATATTTAGGGTTCAATATTTTATTCAAAGTTTGATCTACCAAAAGGATTCTAGAAAATCCAAGTTCACCCCGATGATAGGAATAAGACTGCATTCAACTTCCCTCAAGGACTCTACCAATGGAAAGTCCCTTCCTTTGGAATTAAAATGACACCCTCAATCTTCCAAGGATTCATAGATTCAATCTTTCATAAATACCATAAGGAAATCATTGTATATATAGATGATGTTCTTGTTTTTTCAAAGTGTGTCAAAAGCCATAGAAAAAGTCTATAAACTCTATATGAGCTCTGTAAATCCAATGGTCTGGTACTCAATCTAGCCAAATATCATCTATTAGAAAAGGATATTATTTTCTTAGGTGTTAGGTTATTAATTGAGGGATGAATGTGAGTCCAACAACATATCCTAAATAGGATAGAGGTAGTTAAAGTAACAAATGTAAAATCTCTTTAGAGATTCCTAGGCCTCATAAATTATGTAGCTTCTCATTATCCAAACATTCATAGAATATCATAGAATCCTCTACCACTTGATCCACAAAGAAGAACCCAAGTGGGGAAATAAACATTATGATGCAATCAAACGCATCAAATAAAATTGTAAAATGCTTCCTACTCTGCAGCTTCTCAGGAATGGCTACAAAATCATGGAAACCGATGCATCAGAAGAATGTTGGGGAGAAATTCTCAAAGAACGAGATCATAATGGAGTTGAACAACATGTTCTTTATGCTTCTGGAACCTTCATTTGAACATTTTATGATGTTTATCACTGAAAAACATTTCCTTCTCAATTCTGATCTCCAGCATATTCAGAGTTTCCTGCGAGAAAACACTAAGGATAAAGTTAAAAGGAACAAACTCCTCTAGTGGGAAGAATTTTTTTCTGGCTTCGACTATGACATCGAACATATCAAAGGGAAGCACAACTATCTCACAGATTATCTCAGTCAAGAATACCACTATAACATGGCTCTGGTGTCAAGAACCAGAATATTCTTCCATAACATTGATGAACCAGAAGTAGGACAAGTGACACCCTCACTTCAACAAAGCTAGCAAAAATCTCGAGAAGATTATTTTGCTACCAGTAGATTCTTTCAAGAAGAAGGATTTGTAAGGATGAAACCGCCATATTGCATCTCACCAGACTCCATCTACTGAGATCTATGGCCACATGAAATCAATGAACCATGGGATATCACTTTCACCACTCCAAGGCACTCTGAAAAGTTTGATATCTACAAGAGTCATTATGATGTATTTCAGTAATTCTAACCAGAATGGCTTTGAGATCTCCTCCACAAGCCAAAAACTAACACATTCCCTGGCAACACAAGATATCACGATAGATTCTACAGTCTGTGGTTCACTGACTAGCATTGATTCCATTTCTTCCCAAGGCACCTAGTTGACACCTATGGACCACAAGGAATATTCAACACTATACCTATATATTACTAAATCCCAAAGGTCCTAACACAAGCAATACCCACCTGGCTCAAAATCAAAAACTATGCCTTCCAACGATGAATCTACTCAACCAACCACCTAGACAGAGAATATTAGAAATGGGCTTGAAAGACTGAAGAAAATTTGTACTCGTGGGATGATCTTGATCCAAATCCCCACACTTTTTCTCTAGCACAAAGAAATGGGTACACTGACACTAAAGGGTACAACAATAGTGCCGAAAGTGGTAGCTATTAGTGTGGCTTGACCACTAAGGGTTTTACTTTATCTTTTCCCAATAAATATAAAGAAGAGAGTGCACTAGTGTCAAAAAAGTAAACACAATTACTAAAGTGTGCATACAAGATACTCAATCTTGTGATCAAAAGGGAACCACCATATAGTCTTTTGGTTGTAAAGCCTCCTCTTTTCATCTAGAGGGTCCTTGGCATGATTGTCTATCCTCCTGCTTTGTTTCTCATCTGACCTTTGTTCATGCACTAACCCTTAAGGCTATGCTACGGGTTTGATGCTCAAATTTGTCACTATTTTTGTGATGGAACTCAAAGTCATTGTAAAATTGGTTGAGTTTTCAAGATGAGGACCTTGATATAAAAGGATCTGGAGTGCCACACTCAAACCAACAAATAAGAAGACTCAGTATTTGAGTTTAGTCCTTTAGGGTGTTAAATATCCTTTAGGTTGTTAGTTTGTTTCTGCCATTGTAGGTAATAACCAACCATGATTTTTACCCTGGCTATGCCACCCTACAAATCAAGAAAATATGGTATTAGAGCCTGCAAAACTAAAACCTAAATGTTGATAAGATTTTTATGTTCTTTAGATAAAAATAATTACTTTATAACCCCCTCGGTGAGAATGAGAAGGTTATATTTCCTCAAAGTAGTATTACTTTTCACTATAATCACATCTTTATCTACATCTCTGCCACGAAATTTGATTTCATTTTATCAGAGAGACTTCACTTGAAATAACTCCCATTGATATGGAAATGTCTCTTCGATGAAATCCTCAAGTCAATTTCCCTTTTCAGGATATCGAAGGGACTTTGCAATTAGTCACTTCACCAAGCTAAGGTCTCTTAGTTATCCAATTTTAGGGTTTACTACCCTTTCTTCATTGGCACTGGAGTTCTTATGACTATAAACCTATTCATGATCCCATTGAACAATGTATCCATTTAGTTGAGCATTTATCATATTTTCTTTCATCTATGCATAAGCTCCTTGGCACTACTAATTTATAATTTTTCCCAGACCTCACTCATGGTGTGCATTTGCGCTTCAATAAGGACATGATGGACACCTTTGGACACCTATTTTCTCAAGCCTTTTAACTATTTGATGCAGGTAGATCACATATCTACTTATTGAAGTTTTTACAGAGATCATGTTAAGATAGTCCAATTCCTTTAGTAGTTATTTGAAAGAACTTTTCCAATGCGTGGTAGTTCAACTCCTTGATTTGCTTCTAAGAACACCACAATAAAAGCTCCTATATTTCTTTTGAGAATTCAAGCATTCTTTGAGACCTCCAAAATTCTCGATGTTTGTGATTCAACTCATACAATATTATTTAACAAATTTTCAATTTGGTTATTCTCTGTGAATTGCACTTAACAATCTCTTTTTGCATTCGCTCTAGTTTTCAATATCTTCTATACTCTATATTTTCTACTTGATAATTTGGGCATTCCTTAAGTCTCTCACTACTTGTCTTCAAAAAATCTATTGCATCGAATTGATACAATAGTGCATCATCTCTTTGTAAATATTTTGGTATAGAAACAATTATCTTAGCTTTTTCCTAAATCATAGTGATCTATATCTATCTTGAACTCAAGTCCTTCATTTAAAAACTTTAGTGTTTCAGGAGACCGGTACTCAATAAGCTTCTTACTATCTAAAAATATCACCATGTCAAAAGAATGGATGCTCTTCACATCATGTTGCTTCTCTATGAACTTTGATAGTATTAAGCAGATGTTTACAATAGTCCACATGTAACTCTATCTTTTTCTCATCAAAGCTTGACAATTGGTTGAATACAAGGAGTACATTTATTAATTTTGACACTGCTTGATGAACCTTATCAACAATACGTTTCTTCTTTTGGATTTTGAAGTTCAAAACCTCTACATTGAAACACTAACATCAAAGTGTAACATGTAATTTGAGGTCACCATCATTATTTATACACATTTATTTTCTTTGATTTTGTTTTTGAAATGAGTTTGCAAGTTTTTCACACCTCCCATTAATCTCCATAGGCCTTGCTATTTGTTGAAATCAATGGATAGTATTGGCTTTGTATGAGTCACCAAAATCATTTCCTAGCCTTTTCTCAACCAAATGCACCTGCTTCAAGTAGATCCAAATAGAAACATAATTAGGTTCTAACCCTGTAGGCACAGTTGGCAGTCTTTGTAATGCCCTCTTTTCCACAGAGAGATAGTAATCCTACTGCCATTGTAGTTTGTTCTATGCTTGGGTAATTTGGATTTTTTCCTTCTATACCCCTACCACATGTCAATGAATTGTATCCCTTTGTGTAAGATTGCATGTATCCTTCTTAAGGTATCTCTTTACAAAAATCTAAGCTTGTGATTAGAAAAATGAGTCCTCATCCTTATTCCCAAAGCTAATGAGATTAAATGCTATTTGAAGAGCCTTCAACATTTGAATCTTAGGTCTAGGATGAACAACATGTGGGTGAACTGAGGGGATGTTTTCTATAGCACCAATAGTCAATCTTTTCTTGTCAAAAAAATCCCTTTTAGATGTTACTTTTGGTAAGCTTTTCAAGAGGTGTTACTGATGCATTAAGATCTAACTCCATCATGGTAGCCTTATAAGTTTCAAGATAAAATAGAAATTTCACAAGGTCTATTTACCTTTTGAAACCATTGTAGCAATTTCCTTTGTTATTTCTTTTATTGACCTGAAGAGTGATTTTGCACTATGAAAAAAATAAACCATGTAGCTTATGGAATTGCATTGGAAAACTTATCAAAAATTCTCCTGGAGCCATGAAAATGTATTGATATGTTGAGTTATGATAGGGGAGTATGGCTATCAAAAGGATTTACATGAATTCATAAGGATTACAAACTGTCAAAGTTCAAAGTTGCTTATTTAGCCTTTTCTGGAAACTACACTTGTTAAAAACCATTTGGAACCCATCGACTTGCCACTTAGAAAAGAATATAGAATCTAATTTTGGAAAGCGGCCACCCTATGGATTAGTTCATTTAGGTAAAATGAACATGTGTGCAAAATGGTTTTCCATAAATCCTTTTCCTCTAAAAAATATCAGTCATCAAGGTTGACCTTTCTGAATATTTCTAAGAATGCAGTCACAAAATTGTGTAAAATCCATTTGGATTTGATTTTGAAAAAACACCAAATGAGTTGTTGAGGCTCTAATAATTGGCATGAATGTAGATTGAGGTGGGAAGAATCTAAAACAAAAATCAATTCATCATGAAAAATCTTCTAGTTGATATATACTAGCCTCCAAAGTTAACCTTTTTGTCAAATTTCGTAAATTGCAGGCAGCAATCCTTTTTAAGACACTTCAAGTTGATACTTTGAAACCTTGTCAAAACTGATTGTAAGAAGCTGAAATTAGGCATGCACATTCACATATGGCAAATAAACATGCTTGCAAGGTGGTTTTTCATGAAATTGCACTAGCTTCATTTTGTGATCTTTCAAAGTAAGCTCTTGGAGTGGATTTCACAATTGTGTTTCTAAGTGTTGCAGTCCATTTCTTCATTGTAGGAACCTAAAATTTTGCAAAAAATGGTAGGAAACTTCAAGTTCCAACATAGTCATTGAAAAAATAGAAAAACTATTAAGGCACTATGACTGCTAACACTAGGGTTTAACTATAGAACCCTAATTCAGGCCGAGAGCACAAGTATAACAATTCTCAGCATACCCTTCAACCTCTAGACCTACAAAACACATTTTTTAGTTGCTCTCAGAAAAACCATGTCGAATCTACACAAGGATTTTTCTCCTAAGCACTAAAAGAATTCATTGCAACAACATGACAGAATTGCATGACAACAATGCAACGCTTTGAGCAACATTTCCAACATTCACTCCACCTTCTACACCATCTTCCTCATACATCAATGGCAACATTTTGACATTAATGCTGCTACACCCTTCATGTAGTATCAATTTCATCACACCTAATCCCCTTTTGAGATCAATGACAACTATATGCCAACAAAGTTTGTTGGATCTTCACGTTTTGACCCAAAAATTTCCATTAATGTTGTAGTGACTTCCACAACTACCATATATGATTTGTGGAGCTACAAGAATGGTTTTTAATGTATTTTCACCAACTCCAAGTAGAAAAGCAGTGGTTCCCATGCTTCATTTATTTTTTGCAGATGTAGCATAAAAAATTATCACCCTTGACAATTTCACACTATATTTTGTCCCCTCTAAATTATTGAACCTAATTGAGTCCCTAATTTCCTAAACTATGCATTCTATAGCCCATTTGTACCACTTTCTAAGAAATTGCAAGCATTCAACAAGTGCATCCATTTAATGTTTTTCCCTGACACCTCGTGCCCTAGAAAATGGAGCCAAGATTGGGACACCCTAGGGTGCCTAAGTCCTATTATGCTGAAACCCAATTTTTAATATGTTGGTGTTGGTATTTTAACATTTCAAACCCAAATTACAAAGGTTGGCTATCAGGGTCTATCTAGTCATTTCACAATTTTGAAATCTAAGTGAAAGAATCTCTAGCAAGAGGTGAACATTAAGATCATTCAAGAGTGATTCAAGAGCAATATTTTATAGCTTTATTACAAAAATTCAAGATCCAAGCATCATTTCAAAGTGTATGTGAGTTTATATTGTCATATTATCATTGTTTTGTCAAGGCGAACCCTTGTTGTAGGTCTCCAAGAAATTCAAGCAAGCAAGATCCAAAACCTTGAGGTGATGTGTATGACTTTAGTCCTTCAAGGAAGACATTGAAGAGTGGTGAATTGTAGCACTTTTTGGTTTCATGATTCCTTCCTATCATTTATCCTTCTACCATTTCCATTGCCATTGTGGAAGTGGAAACACTAACATGGGGATTGACTAAGGCAAGCCCCTAAATGGCACAAACCTTTCCTTCTCTTTGAATTTGTATCTTTCAATATTGAAGAGGATTAAAAGAAGTTTGAAGACAAGTTGTTCATTGTTGCAATTGAATCCATACACTTTTTCAACTCATGGAAACTCACCTACAAAATTATCTGGCAATGTTTCGACAACTCTACAAGTAGAAACAAAGATCTCAGATCTGTCATCAAAGGACCTCAAAAATAGATCAAGAGAGGCGTACAAGGACTTATACATCCTAGGACTAATTAGTCCTCCTATTCACACTAAAACCAATTTTTTGGGTAGGTACACAGCCCCCTGTACTTCCTAGATCTACCTATAATTCATTGCTTTAGTCTATTAATTGTCGGATTCTTGCATTTTGCATATTAGGGCACACAATCTAATTTGGTTAATCATAGTACACTAATTCCAATCCATTCCAATCCCTAAATTGATGGAGATCCAAGTATAATTGGCTCACCTTCATGGTTGAAAGTCAATCTATACACCTTGTTCTCCATCTTAATGAAACCCTAGAAAAGGACTTGAATCCTATTATTCTAAGCACTTAGGACTTAAGATCACCTTTTTCTATGTTTAATTTTGGTGAACCTGATATCAACACAAGCTATCAATGAATCATCAAAAGAATTCAACTTACAAATTCTAGCAAGGAAGAAAACACAAATTACACATCCACATATGATGAAATTGATTATGAAACACCACCTTCTTCAAAAGAAATAGAATCCAGTTATGGAAGAGGTTATGAAATTTTAAAACAAATGGGCTATAATGGAAAAGGATGTGGTGTAAAAGAACAAGGTATCTATGTGCCCATAAAACCCAATACACAAGACACAACAAAGGGTCTTTGTTATTGTCCTTCAAAAATAACAAAAATATCTTCACTTATTCATACAACAGGAAAATAGCATTAGTTGTTGCTCCTTTCCATGTGGTAGTTATAGTATCACACAATAATATCTACCATGCATCCAAGGGTATAAATTAAGTTTTATGCAATCATATTTCATTTCACAAGGAGTAGCATATCATCATCCATTTTGGATCACCTTACTCCCTATGATTGGGGGGAAAAGGGGTTAGGTATATTCCTTCTTGCAATGGATCCCTTTATATCTAGTTAAAACATTATTGTAGCAAGTACACTAACATTTTAAGGGGGGGCATACAGTCCCCCATTTATTGTTTGCATAAGAAATGGTCCCTTCTTAGTGATGATATAATACATCTCTTAGGAAGTGTGACCTTGGAAATGAAAGTGTGGCCTTATTGATCTCCTTTGTGGTGATATTGGGCTTGATGTCCTCTAAGTGTGTGACATTTCTTGGCATATGGCATTCCCCTTGGTGGTAATACTATGGCTAGTATTCCCTAAGGTGTGAATCTTCTATTCCATGACTAGTCATCTCCTAGTGGTGATGTCATGTGTGATATTCCCTAAGGTGTGACCTTTCATGTATTAATAAAATCCCCTTTGTTGATTTCGTAACTCACCTTTTTGTAGTTGTGTTGTTGATAACACCCCTTAAGGTTTTTTCCTTATCCTGTCATCATTTATGTGTCTCCTTAGGCAAGGTTTTGCACCTTCTTAGGTGAGTAGCATTTTTTCTTCACTTTGTTCACAACTATTGAACTTAGTGATGCATCGACATAGCATCTTGATCATTTTTTGGAGCACCTTATTAGAGTTATCAGGCAGTATAACTCTTGGTATGGTTGACATGGATGTACATCTAGTGAATAGCGAACTTCACTAGACCAAGTGTGTTTCTCATTTTGCTACCTTGTCTTGGGGGCTCACCTAGTGAATATCAAACTTCACTAGCCTATGTCACCTTCTAGTTTGTGATTCACCTAGACAATATCATAATTTTCTATGGTGTGAGTCATGTTCACACCTTAACATGTTCACCAAGCATAACACAACTTTCTTGCTAGTTAAGCTATGTCTTCGTATAAGAGCGAATTTTCACCCCATGTGCAAATCCCCTTTTTTCCTTTATCCACCTTAGTAAACCAAGTTCAAAGGCTTAATTCCACCTAAGCATGCTACTTGAAACACACTTGGCACCTATTTTGAGCATCAGTGGAGGCGTTTCTATCTAGGACGCCCATGTGGCACCCAGACGTCTGCGTAGCGTGCTTGTGTCCCTGACAGTTTCCAATGTTTGGAGCCTGCAGAGGCATTACACTTCCCATTGGGGGTTGATTTGTAATGCCCTCCTTGGCCGACCGACCCAAGTATGGTCGTTTCTCTTCATTTTGTCTTCACATTCACTCCTTGAACAAGCATTTCATCTCTTCTACCATCTTTTCAGATCTTCTTTCATCTTCTACACATCTCTTGACCACTTCTAGACTTCATCCACAATCCTCTCCACAAGCTCTAAGCAACTTCTTCACCATCTCTTCAATCTCCAAACACTTTACACTTCACAGCAACAACATCAACACGCCACCACTTCAATAGAGCAAGTGTGGAACAACACACCATTGCAATAGAGGCTTGAGTTCCTCTCATTTTCTCCCCCAAGTAGCCTTGAGTTCTCTTGGTGGAGGTGGTAAGCTTTCACTCCTCTCCTCTATTACTTGGTTGAGTAGCATAACACTATTTTGTAGTGCTTTAAGTGCTCTTTACTTCATTTATACTTTTCTCTCTATATATCTGGTTGTCTGTGGAGGTGGGAACACCAAAATTGGGTCTAAGTGAGGTAGGCCCCTATGCAACCATCCAACAATTTCTCTCTCCCTCTTGTACATAGGTATTGAATACATTCACTAGCTGGAAGCTTCATCACCCACACGGTCGTAAGTATTTCCTTTCTCCTCCTTATCTTCTTTACCTCACTTTATTTCATTTCTATCACTTTCTATTACTTTATCATGTTCTGTTATTTCCCTATATTCTATAAGCTCTTAACAATCAGATAGAAGCATTCACTTTTCTATTTTGTGAGACATTCTCGCTCTCTGGTCCGTACAAGATGCTAGCACACCTCTAGGACACCAGCGCGCCATGTTGTTGTTCGCTTTTTGTGCTGATGTCATTTGGTCAAGAGTTTGTCAGTTTGTCCAAAGAATCTCTGTGACCTCCTCTTTTGGATTCTCAAACTTTCGCTACTGTTCCATTGAGGTAGTATAGGGAAATTCACCCCGTGAGGTTCTCTGAATGAAGAGAACTCATGAGTAGCAAATCCCCCTATATTACATTTTGGTCAACCCAACGTGAAGAATAGTGTTCTTTGAAAAACTAGGAATTTATTTACCCCTACTTAACGGGGTCATAACTTTCGACTCGATGCTCGAAATTTAGAACCATTTGTATTGTTGGAAAGGTCCCCTAGAGAACTTGTTTAGTCCCTAAAATACTAGTGCCTTTAGCAATTGAATTTTAGGGACCGACACAAGTTCCAACCTCAAATTCCACTCTAGAGACCTTCGAAAATGTGAATTACTAAAACATAGAAAATACCAAAAAAATAGTAATGAATTTAATATCTTCTTTTATTAGTTCAGTATCTAATTTTATTCAAAATGTTAATCATATTCCATTTAATGCATGTGATGGTGACTTGGCTTTACCCATGTCACTTGGTATCTTTGATCCTTCTCACGAAGGTCCTCCAGCTTTAGAGGATATTTTTTTGCAAGAAGATGAAATCATTGATACCTTTCTTAATGTTACTCTACCTACTCTTCATTCCAATGCACTCTCTTCTAGAGATGATGCATTTGTGAATGAAGAAAATCCCTCTCATTCTAATGCACTCTCTACTAGAGATGATGCATTTGTGAATGATGAACTTCCCCTTCATTCCAATGCACTCTCTTCTAGAGATGTTGGATTTGTGAATGATGAATCTTGTCTCCATTCCAATGCACTCTCTTCTAGAGATGATGCATTAGCAAATGATGAACCTCCTTCCACATCTGATTCTTCCTAGGTCGATGTTGAGAATGCTTCTTCAAATAATTATTCCACATTTGGTCTTGTTTGGATCAATGTTCAGAATATGTATTCAAATAATTATTCTACTAGTTGTGATGATTCTGTAAATGCAATCTATGTCTCTGCTACCCCTCGAAGGCCTAAGAGACAGGTTATTTGTGTAACTCCAACTAGTCCTTCTCCTAAAAGGGTTTGTTCTATTGATGGTGTCTCATCTAATGGTGGTTCCCTTGATCCTTCTAAGGCTCCCTCTTATAGAGCGGTCGCCCATACTTATGAGATTAGAATGAATAAACAATCTAGTCTTCCTTTAGCTCCTAACCCTACAACTAAAGCACCTAGTGATTGTGATCTTGTTGAGAAACTCTAGGTTACTCCAGATAAGATCTCACTGTGGGACTTGCTTCATTCTTCTTCAGTTTTTCAAGGTATGCTTCAAGAAGCCTTGCAAAAGATCCTCTTGCCTTCTTTTGCTACGCTGACGGATGCTAATGCATTGATAGACTATATTCGTGTGGATTTTCCAAATATTACATTCTATCCACAAGAGCTTACGCCTCCATAAGTACAAAAAAATAAGATACTCTATTGATCATAGTTAATATTAATAAAATTGGTATTAGACGTACTCTCATTGATGTCGGTCCAGTGCTCAATGTCTGTAGCATTGATCTATTGCCTACGATTAATATTGACCTATCTTCTCTTAATACTTCTATTATTATTCATGGGTTCGATAATGTTGTGCGACAAGCTCTAGGTATGATAGTATTACCTTTGCAACTTAGACCTATTACGGTACCTACCCTTGTATACGTCATGTCAGAAAAGTTACCATATAACGTCCTTCTTGGTAGACCATGGATTCATGCTATGGGTGCAATCCCGTCTACCTTGCATAAATCTATTAAATTTATTTGCAAAAATAAAGTAGTCACAGCCAAGGCTAACCCTGAGGCTATGCACTTATGTGAGATGGAAGTTGTTGGTCGAGCTTCGATTGTTCCTACTCTTATTCCTTCAGTGTCTTCTAGTGTGTCGATGTTTACTCTAGCAATACCTACTACAAAGGATACACTCGAGATAAATGTCCCTAAGGAAGATCCTTCTAAAGAAAGAAATCCTAAGTCTTCCTCTTCTGAAAAGAACACATGTCTTGGTGATGATTTGGGTTCCTTAGACTTTACAGATTCCTTCATCTAGGAATATAAAGTTGACCCAATCCAATTAGACCCTCTGATAACATCATCCACACCCGCTATAAAAAATGGTCATTCTTCTGCATCGTGGGATAAGGTGGATGCAAATTGTAATGTTCTTGTGTTGATCCTCCTTCTAAGGAAGATGATCACACTTATGTTAAGGAGGTTAATTTTGGTAGTCCTATCAAGAAGGTTGATAGTGATCCCATAGGAGAGTGTGATGCCACTTTTTCTAATAATGCTCTCTATGGAGATCCTCCTCATTTTTCTTCTATCTTTGTTCCTTCTTCTTGTGAGCAATCAAGCTCTTCTCCACAAGGGAAGGGGTTGCTTCCTACTCCTCATTCTTTATGTAAGCAAGAATGTATTTTGTTGTAGCTTCTAAAAGCCTGCTTGATTACTGTTCCTTCTCCTACATGCAAGAAAACTCACAAACATGATAAAAGAAAACATTCTTTTTGTGCATACCATCGAGTGCTTGGCCATTCCACTAGTGAATGTAAATCCTTGAAGGAAAAAATTCAGAAAATTCTTGATTCAAGTGCCATCAAACTCCCATTTGATTGATGCACCTTCCTTTTCTTTGCTTCACAAGTGATATCGAGGTTTACCTCTATCCTGTTCTAAGTGTTTTGCATGATTCTCCTCCCCTATACGCTAGGGGCAGTGATAACTCATTTCGAAGGTGTGTGTCCTTCTTAAGGGACCCCCTCTTCATTACATCTTTTCAACTGAAGTGTCCCTTGAGTGGAACCCTTTTCTCTTTTGAAGGGTTCCCGAGGGACCTCTTTGAAATCTTTTATTTCAAACAAATTCTATGGCATCTAGCTTGGGGGCAGACTAACTAGAGCTATTCTAGTCTTTCATGTCTATCTTAGGGGTAGCCTGACTAGACCTTACTTTTCAAATAGTGCATCCCTTGAGTGGACCCCTCTCATTTTGAAGGATTCCGAAGGGACCCCTTTGAAATTTTTATGGTCTATGTGACCGACCGCTTTTAGACATGCTCTATCTATGGGTAGACATGTCACTACTTTAGATATGCTCTATCTGCAAGTAGACGTGTCACCATTTTAGACATGCTCTATCTATGGGTAGACATGTCACCACTTTTTACATGTTCTATTTGTGGGTAGACATGTCACTTCTTTTGACACGCTCTATCTGCGAGTAGACGTGTCGTCGCTTCCTGACTCTACAGAGTCCACTTTTTTGGGTTTCCTCCATGTGAGAGATCATGGAGGATACCTCTCTGCAAGACTGGGAACCTATAGAGATCCTTTGCATTAGGTAATATAGGTTCTCCTTCTTGATCGGGGATTGCTTTTACCACCTATCCTTGGTGATACGGGCTTTTCTCCTTGAGTGGGGATTGCTTTTGTCACTTTTTACTCCATGATGCGGGTTCTACTACTAAGTGGGTTTTTCTTTCATCACGCACTTTGTTCATTACTATCTCTCTCTTCTCTCTTGTATATTTTGGTTTGAAGATCTACATCTTCTTCATCCTAATTATATGCCTTTCCTTTCTTCATCTTAAAATTCTTCTATGTAATTTGGGGACGACACATAGTACTGAGACAACCTTTTACATCGAGGTCTCTTTACTTTTTCAACTCGAATCATTTAGTTTTGTATGCCCTAACATTGCTATTTTTTGCAAGTTCTTCTTATCTAATGTATTATCTGCTTCCTCGATAGTTCAGGTATACATTTGTAACCTTAATCTTTCTTGATCTACTTTACTGAGCACTCATCAGTGTTTGTGCTCGCTAAAGTGGAGGAAAAATGTATAAAAGCAAATTTACACCCCATGTTCAAATCCCATTTTTTCCTTTATCTACCTTAGAAAACCAAGTTTTGAGGCTTAATTCCACCTAAGCTCGCTACTTGAAACACATTTGGAACCTATTTTGAGCATCGGTGAAGGCGTTTCTTTCTAGGACACTTGCACGGCATGCAAACATTTGCACAACGTGCTTATGTCCCTGAAAGATTCCTGCATTTGGAGCCTGCAAAGGTGTTACACTTCCCATTGGGGGTCAATTTGTAATACCCTCCTTGGCCGACCAACCCGAATATGGTCGTTTCTCTTCATTTTTTCTTCATATTCACTCCTTGAACAAGCATTTCATCTCTTCTACCATCCTTCCATATCTTCTTCCATCTTCTACACATCTTTTCACCACTTCTAGACTTCATCCACAATCCTCTTCGTAAGCTCTAAGGAGCTTCTTCACCATCTCTTCAATCTCCAAACACTTTACACTTCACAGCACCAACATCAACACTCCACCACTTTAGTAGAGCAAGTGTGGAACAAAACACCATTGTAGTAGAGGGTTGAGTTCCTCTCATTTTCTTCCCCAAGCAGCCTTGAGTTCTCTTAGTGGAGGTGGTAATCTTTTACTCCTATCCTCTATTACTTGGTTGAGTAGTATAACACTGTTTTGTAGTGCTTTAAGTGCTCTTTACTTCATTTCTACTTTTCTCTCTATCTATTTGGTTGTTCGTGAAGGTGGGAACACCAAAATAGGGTCTAACTGAGGTAGGCCCCTATACACCCACCCAACAATTTCTCTCTCCCTCTTGTACGCAAGTATTGAAGACATTCACCAGCTAAAAGCTTCATCACTCGCACAGTCGTAAGTATTTCCTTTCTCCTCCTTATCTTCTTTACCTTACTTTATTTCATTTCTATCACTTTTTATTACTTTATCATGTTCTATTATTTCCCTATATTTTGTAAGCTCTTAATAATCAGATAGAAGCATTCACTTTGCTATTTTCTGAAATATTCTCGCTCTCTGGTCTGAACGAGATGCCAACGTGCCGCATTGTCATCCACTTTTTGTGCTGATGTCCTTTGGTCAAGAGCTTGCTAGTTTGGCCAGAGAATCTATGTAACCTACTCTTTTAGATTCTCAAACTTTCGTTGTTGTTCCGTTGAGGTAGTATAGGACAATTCACCCCGTGAGGCTCTCTAAATGAAGAGAACCCGTGAGTAGCAAATCCCCCTATATTACAGTGTTTCATAAGTGTTTAGCATAATTTAGCTTGCTAGCCTTGTGAAACCCATCATATTGCATGGACACCTAGCATAACATAGCTTGCTAGCCAATAGATCCATGTGGCCCATGAGTGATTTGGCATAACGTGGATGGCTAGTCCTCATGGGAGCATTCCTTTATTCAATGGATGAAGTTTGGTATTTGAGACAATTTAAGACTGAGGTCTCTTTTCCTTACCAACTTGAATCTTTTAGTACTCTTTTTATTTTGTTGTATGTCTTTTGTGTGTCTTTTTTATGTTTGCATCATGTTTGTGTTCATTTTTTTGTCATATGTTATGTTATTTCATGTGTTTTCATTATGTATGCTTTGTGGTTTTCGACATGTATGTTTGTGTATGTTGTCTTGCTACATACCATACATTTGTGTGTTCCTTTGTGTTTATGTTGGTTTGCCATGGGATCTTGGATCTTGGGGATTTGATCACCCCCTAGATTCATTGTCATCTTGTCTCTTCAACATTTGGATAATTAGAACCCTCTTGACATATATTTTCTACTTTAGTGTGAGTCTGAGTGTAAGTTCATACTTTCACTAGAGTGGGAACTAAATGTAGCATAAAAATTTGTCACCCTTGACATTTTCACACTATGTAAATTGTCCCCCCCAAATTATTGAGCCTAATTAAGTCCCTAATTTCCTAAATTATACATTTTATAGCCCATTTATACCACTTTATGAGAAATTGCAAGCATTGAACAAATGCATCTATTTAATGTTTTGTCCCCGACACCTCATGTCCTAGAAAATGGGGCTAGGACTAGGACGCCCTAGGGTGTCTAAGTCCTCCTATTATGTCGAGACCCAATTTTAATGTCACTATTGGTGTTTTAACATTTGAAACCCAACTTGCAAAGGTTGACTATCGAGCTCTAATTTTTGGGATATTGAATAAATGCCTATAAACACCTAGTCATTTCAACATTTTGAAATCTAATTGAAAGAATCTAGCAAGAGTTGAACATTAATAGCATTCAAGAACAAGTCAATAGTTGTATTTCAAAGATTTATTACAAAAATTCAAGATCCAAGCATCATGTCGAAGTGTATGTGATTTTATGTTATCATATTATCATTGTTTTATGAAGGATAACCCTTGTTGTAGGTCTCCAAGAAATCAAGCAAGAAAGATACAAGAGCTTGAGGTGATGTGTATGAATTCAATCCTTCAAGGAAGTTACTGAAGGGTGGTGAGTTGTAGCACTTTGTGGATTCATCATTCCTTCCTATCATTTATCCTTCTACCATTGTCATTGCCATTGTGTAAGTGGAAACACTAACACATGGTTTGACTAAGGTAGGCCCCTAAATGGCACAACCCTTTCCTTCTCTTTGAATGTGTATCTTTCAGGCTTGAACATGATTAAAGGAATTTTGAAGACAAGTTTTTCATTGTTGCAATTGAAGCCCTACATCTTGTCAACTCACATAAACTCACCTATAGAATTATCCGACAGTATTTTGATAACTTTGCAAGAAAAAATGAATATCTTAGATTTATCATCAGAGGACCTCTAAAATAGAGTAGGAGAGGCATACAAGGACTTACATGCCCTTGGGTGAATAATTCCTCCTATTCACACTAAAACAAAATGTTTTGGGCAAGTACACAATCTCCTACACTTCCTAGAGCTAGCTGCAATTCACTGTTTCAGTCTGTTAATTGTTTGATTATTATACTTTGCATATTAGGGCACATAATCTAATTAGGTTAATCATAGTCAATCAACTCCAATCCATTCCAATCACCAAATTGATGGAGATACAGGTCGAATTGGCTCACCTTCATGGTTAAAAGTCAATCTATGCACCTTGTTAATCTCCATCTCAATGAAACCCTAGGAAAAGGCCTTGAATCTTATTGTTCTAAACACTTAGGACTTAGAATCACATTTTTATATGTTTTAGTACACTAATTTTTATTAGAGGGCCATCCCTAGCCACGATTTCATAATGTATTTTGTGGTGGTTTCTATAATTTTTCCATGGATTCATCATTTTGGAAGCATGGCTATGGTGTCATGGCCATTCTAGTGGGATTTCAGCTCAAGATTTGAAGTACATATGTTTGTACATGATTTGTAGGGTAGTGGCTAGGGTTTCCTACCTAGTCATGTACCCTATCTCTCCCCTATGACTTGTAGATGAATATAAGACACTTGTGTGCTCATTGTAAGGATTCTTCCTAGTTTCTATTGAAGATACATGTATGTTCTACATATTTGCAACTATAACACTAGTGCATGCCTCTATGTCGATAAAAAATTTATTTATCCATCTCTCACCTTGAATGTGTTGTACAAATTTTCTTGCCTTCATATTTGAATGAATGTTTCTATGTTTCTTATGATTGAATGTTGTGTTAAATATGGTAAAAGAAGCTAACTATGGGGAAATTTTTCCCTCTTAATGTATTTTAAGCCCTAACCTTCATGTAACTTCCTAAGAATTGGCATAACAGATAGTTGTGTGAATTTAGTTAGTATTTATATTAATACCTTGTGCAATCATGGGCTATAAGAAACATCTATAATATTGGTGCATCACCATTTTTTCAACTTTCAACATTCTCTTCTCCCTTTTCCTTTTACAAGTTGATCTATATTAGGATTAATGTAGAGTTATCTAGTGTTGGGTTGGACTAGTATTGTTGCATCTAGTTTAGAAAGGAATTCATTCTTCTCTGGAGATATGACTTCATTTGTAAGATTCCACACCTTGAGGTTGATTTTATTGTGTCATTAGAATTTTGAACACGTTCAATGGGGTACAATTTCATGTGACATCATCATGTTATTAACTTTATCATTATTATTTTCTCCGTCATTGCTCCTTGTGATCATGCACTCTCTATCATCATCATTGTTTTTGTAGAGGTGGGAATGTAGAAGTTGAGAAAGCGAACTTCATAGACCCCAAAGATCACCTACATGCAAATAACCTGTCACAGAAAGAAGACATTCGAGACAAAAAAGCAAGGGTGCTCTGAAAGCTAAAAATGTATTAATCAGAGAGGGATAAAATACAGTGATCAATCCTTATAAAAGGAGATTGTGCAACCCTAAAGAAACCCTAATAGGTAGACATTTAATAATTAATATAATTATTAAATGTCACAATATGCAAACTAAAGTGAAATCTTAAGAGAGGAATAAAGGTAACTTAATTAACATAATTAAGTTAAAACCTTTACTCTAACACCCCCCCTTAAGATGAGCAAGAGTGTAGCTACAAACATATGCAAGAAAGAAAAGGTAACTATAATGCATGAAATTAAAATTGGGTCCCGGCAACTAGGCCTAATCAGGTACCCGAATACAACCAAATCTCTATAAAGTGGAGAAATAGAGAAAACCTCATGGGAAAAACTCTACTCCAAAAAGAGATGAAAGACATAAAGAACATCACTGAAGCAGAAGAAGCTACAAACAACTATCAAAAGATGACTGCTATGGTGTTGAAGAACCTCCTTTCAAGATAGGATGATCAGGATCAAGAAGACAACAATCTGCATAAGTGCCCCCAATGACACTACTCGAATCAGATGACAAATAAAGGAAAACACCTAGAACGAAGATACAGATGGCACAAGTACCAATAGTCTAAAAAACACTTATCAACTGAGAATGGAAGATTCCTTCCAAGGCGAAACCAAGGAAGCATTAGCACGAACAGTATAATAAACCCCATAATGTTGACTGGGAGAGCCTGACAGATCCACTGAAATGTTGTGTAACACCCTGTAGTGCATGAAGGAGAAGAAACAACATTTGAAAGTGCACAAGAAAGCACCTGCAACTGAAAAATTAGTGTGCATAACAAAGCACACATGCATGAGGCTGGAATCATATGGATCCACTATCATCGTGGAGGGACACTCACCGGATAAAGGTGTGATGCCAAAAACAAATGCAATACACAACCCCCCCATGGCACTTTATAATACAGTGCAAGTACAAAATATGGCACAACCATATGTGTAAAATCCCCAAAATACATGTACAATAGTGTGGCATTTTATCTCAGTGTGTTTACATATAAAATATTTCTTACAAATGATGCTCAAAATGTCATAAAAAGACACAAGGCTAGAAATACATATAGAACAGCCAACAACGAGTCATCCCACGCAAACGAAAAGTTTCCAGGAGCTAAAACGTCCAAGTAATCCACTAGAGTTTGTAAACACAAAAAATTGAATAAAATGTACCTAGAGTGAAATCTGGAAAATTTGCATGGATGGAACTGAAGAGCTCTGAAATATGGTTCTAGCGCCACTGAGATCACGAAAAACGGAGAAACTGATCAAAAGTTACGAGCTCGAGATTGAAAGCAGATTATCTGTAAATAAATGGCTATAGAATGTACCAACAAAAAAATGAAGTGATAAGACCCACACCACTGGAAAGTTGACAGAAGCAGCTTTCTGACGATATCTCATTTGCCAAAAAATGATATCATATGCCCAAGTTATGGCCTCTGGAATAAAATAGCTCCAAAAGGGAAAAATACAGTGCTTGATTAAATTTGATGGTCATACGGCCGTCGCAGCAAAAATCTGGGCCTAAATTTGACAACCAAATGGCCGCCGACGGATTTGCACAATTAGGCTTATTAAAAAAATTGTTTTTTAAAAAAAACAATAAAAAAAACTTTACAAATTATATATAAAAAACATTGATTTTTTTTTTTTAATTATAAAAAAATGTACCCATGGGAAGGTACGCCTGCACAAGTCTATGCAAATTACTTGTTACTTTTTCTTTTCTTTTTTAAATAAAACTTTTTTTAAATAAAAACTGCAATTTTTTTAAGTTTTTCTAAAAACAAATTTGAATGATTTTTTTTTAAAAAAATTGCAGAAAAAAATCAAATGATTTTTTTTTTTTTATAATAAAATCACCTTGAACTACATGCAGACGACGAATAAGGTCATACGGATAAATTCTTTTTGCCTCATGAATAGCTATCGCCGAATATGGGTGAGTTTACAGTCGATCTTTAGGTTTTTGGCAGCTCCAAACGCAATGGTGAGGTCCGTTTGGGCTCAAAATGCTTTGAAAATTTGAGCACCCCATGGATCTGGCACAAAAACTCTTTCTTCAAACCCTCATAGATCTGACAAAAAAAAGCCAAATTTGATGAAACAAAGGTCGATCTTGACTATTTCAATAGCTCTGAATTCAATGGAGAGATCTGATTTGACCCTAGATGCACTAAAAATGCCCACCTCTTGGATCAAAAAAGGAAAATCTCACCCTTGAAGGTCCAAAAAATCTTTCAAAACACGATCAGGAAGCAGCAGGTCTGGAGCTCTGATACCATGTAGAAGTTGAAAAACCAACTTTACAGTCCCCAAGAATCACCTGCAAGCAATCACCTATCACATGCAACAGATATTTAGAACAAAATATGTAAACCTTTAGAGCAAGTTTGTGCAAGCATAAATCAGCATTATGATTATTGAATGAAATTTTTTTACAAATATTACAAAAGCCTTCAAAAAGGAAATGATGCAATAAAGTAGGAAAATATAACCCTAATCTTATCTTGAGCAAAAAGATAGCTCAATAAGATAAGATATCCCAAGTTAGTTTTCCCTCTGAAATGGCTGGTTCAGGTATGAGATTGTACAAATAAGGAAAAATATTAAGCCACCTACAATGTGTAAGTATGCCCTTTGCCCATGACTCATAATTACCTCATTCCAGAATTACAACTAAAGGGTGAGTAGAAAAACCCATGATAACTCTTCAAATTAAAAAATCTGAGAAAATTGACCTTACAGCATATAAATCAAATGAAATAAAGCCAACTTCACATTCCCCAAGAATCACCTGCAAGCAATCACCTATCACATGCAATGGATATTCAGGACAAAAATAAGAGATGTTTTGGAAAATGAACATGCAGCCATAGATCTGGAGCTCTGATACCATATTGAAGTTGTGAAAGCCAACTCCACAGACCTCGAAGATCACCTGCATGCAAATAACCTGTCACAAAAAGAAGACATTCGAAACAAAAGGAAAAGGTGCTCTAAAAGCTGAAAATGTATTAATCAGAGAGGGATAAAATACAATGATCAATCCTTATAAAAGGATATTGTACAACCCTAAAGAAACCCTAATAGGTAGACATTTAATAATTAATATAATTATTAAATGTCACAATATACAAACTAAAATGAAATCTTAAGAGAGGAATAAAGGTAACTTAATTAACATAATTAAATTAAAACCTTTACTTTAACACCCCCCCTTAAGATGAGCAAAAGTGCAGCTACAAACATGTGCAAGAAAGCAAAGGTAACTACAATGCATGAAATCAAACAAGGGTCCTAGCAACTAGGCCTGATGAGGTACCCGAATACATCCAAATCTCTGTAAAGTGGAGAAAGGGAGAAACCCTCATGGGAACAAAACTCCCCTCCAAGAAGATAAAATAAAAGAATGAAATGCACTAATGAAAGAAGGATAAGCCAACTTTACAGACCCCAAAGATCACCTGCATGCAAATAACCTATCACAAAAAAGAAGACATTCGAGACAAAAAAGCAAGGGTGCTCTGAAAGCTGAAAATGTATTAATCAAAGATAAGGATAAAATACAATCATCAATCCTTATAAAAGAATATTGTGCAACCCTAAAGAAACCCTAATAAGTAGACATTTAATAATTAATATAATTATTAAATGTCACAATATGCAAACTAAAGTGAAATCTTAAAAAAGGAATAAAGGTAACTTAATTAACATAATTAAGTTAAAACCTTTACTCTAACAGGGAACACTAACAAGGGTTTTGACTAAGGAAAGCCCCTATGCAACACAACCCTTTTCCTCTTTTTCCATTTTGAAATTGTCTAGGTCATTTTCATGGAAGGAAGATTTAACATCTTCACTCATTTGGGGACTCCCAAACCCTATCTCTTATCTTTCATAGTTTATCATGAAGAGAATAGATCATTTTAATTATGCAAGTATATTTTCCTACTTACTTTTGATTTTCCCTATCATAGGTGATCAAATAGTGTCAAATTTGTACTAGGAAAACCCTAATTTTTTGCACCTTTTGGACTATAGCATAGTGTGCTAGCATTTGCACAATACTCTAGCATCCTTCACAATTAGCCTCAATTTCCTTTTACTAGGTTCCTCTTCATATTTTCTTCTCATATTTTCTTTTTGTTTATATTCATTCATTTTATGCCATCTGTTTTCAATCATATTTAGTCAATTTGGTCATTACTAGTCTAATTCATTGTATTATCACATCAATCCTTGCATTTACAACAAAGGAACCAAAACCCTCAACCAAACCTGCTTGGGTCTTCCTTGAGGATAGTATCCAAGCATAACCCCTTGGTTGGGTTTGTGTTCCAATATTTAGGTGGAAATATCTATTTTGATTTAGTCATTTAGTCTAGATTCTCCTATCTTGACCACTAAACATTTTGGTGAACCCAAGGTAACTTTCATTTGTAAATCTTTTGATTTAATTTCATATATTCATTAGTTTGATTTATTGGCTAATGCATTAAATTATTGAATATAATGTTTACCATTTTCAAATATTGTGTGTTTAGTTTAGAAAATAAAGTACTTAATTTTTTTTTTTAATTACAAAATGAAAAACTAAAATACCTTTTATTTTTCTAATAGATCATCAACATTTTTTTCTTCTTACTACTTTCTTCTATCACTTATTAGGAGCATTTTTGTTTCCTAAAACTTATACTTGATTTATGAGTTTCATGACTCAATGTTCTCAATATGAAGTTCATGTGAAAAGAAGTTATCGAATTATGGCTTCCTATGGTTTAAAAAGCTCTAATGTTGAGCCTTGGTTTGTTAGCTCAATTTCCCCAAGATATTTTGGAGCACAATCTTTGGATTCCACTTCTAATTTTTCAATGATCTATGAGTCACAACCCCCTCACTATTTTCTTGGTTTTGATAACTCTATGGCCTATGTTCCTAAGACTCAAATTTAGAAACTAGACAAGAAATTGGCTAGTCTCCAAAAATTCTTGTGTACAAAACACTTGATTGGATAGGTTATCCCTCTCATAGATAACCTTATGATATTGTTACTTAAATGATTCACAAGGCGTAGACATTCTACATAGTCTAGCTCACATAGTCCAGATACAACATTATGACATTAGTTAGTTGCATGGAAATTCTCAATAATAAGTCCCTTCAAAACCAAATAGGGATGCAGGTGTCGATACCCATGTTGACATCTCCTATTCAACAACTACTCTCTATCATCATCATTGTTGTTGTGGAGGTGGGAACACCAACACGAGGTTTGATTGAGGTAAGCACCTAATAGCACAACCATTTTCCTCTTTACATTTTGTAGGTGTCTCTAGGCCACTTTCATGGAAGGAATATTCGACATCTTGACTCATTTGGAGACTCCTAAACCCTATCTCTTGTCTTTCATAGTTTTTCATGAAGAGAATAGATCATTCTAATTATATAGGCATATTCACATACTAACTTCTAATTTTCCCTATCACAAGTGATTAGATATTGTCAAATTGGAACATGTAGGCAAACCCTAATTGTCTACATGTTTTGGATTATAGTGCAGCACACTAGCATTCATGTGACACTCTAGTGTCCTCCACAATTACCCTCAATTTCTCATGCCAGGTTCATCTCTACATTTTCTTCTTAGATATACTTTTCATTTTTGTTCATTCATTCTATAACCTATATATTCCATCATATTTAGTCAATTTGTTCTTTACTAGCCTAATCCATTATTTTATCACATCAATCCTTGCATTTACAACAAATGAACCAAAATCCTCAACCAAACTTGCTTGGCTCTTTCTTTAGGATAGTAGCCAAGCATAACCCCTTGGTTGGGTTCGCATTCCAATGTTTAGGTGGAAATATTGGTTTTGATTTATTCATTTGTTCTAGATCCTCCCCTCTTCACTACTAAAGATCATCTTTGAATTCTTAACGATTTAGTTGCTATAGGTGTCAAAACATGAAAAATTGGTTCAAAATATTGATTTTAATGTTCCACTTTGACCAAAAAGTGGGAGACACTATTGTGGGACCACCCATGTAAACACTTAAAATTATCACCAACTTCTAGAATTGTGCCTAGAGTTGCATCCTAATACCATGTCAACAGTTTCTCATTATCATGCTAATTCCCCTTTTTATTTACCATCATTGATTAATTAAATAAGTCATATTAATATTTAGTTAATTAGGCTAATGTTCATGTTCATTTATTATAAAATAACTCAATCAATCAATTATTTTCACTTATTTCTCCACAATTAATAAAAATCTAGTTATCCACTCATGTTCCATCATAATTCATCTATGATTCCCTCATGTTATTAATCTAAGCACAACTAATTAGTGAAAATAAACAAATAAAATTAATTAATTACCATACCCATTTCAAAGCCCACTAAGGAGCCATCATAACTCATTTTTCCTATTTTAACCTATAAAATATTCTCCACTCACTCTTAATTAATATCCACCCTTCATCTAATATAAAATGCACACCATTCACGTCCCTATTAATATATCTATAAATTCAACCCAATGCTTCAACAAAAGATCTATAATCTTCAAATCTTAATAGATACATGCTACAAAAATTACATGTACATCCTTGAGCAACCACAATCAATCACATCAAGAGAAAATCCATACAACAAAGATCTCTCACTTGGTAAGTGAAGGTGAGATTGCTCCAATTTTAGGTCTTCTTTATGTTGTATTTGAGGTCACGTTTGAATTAGATTAGAGGGGTTTAATATTATGTTAATCTTCTTTTTATTTTTGTGAACCTAAGAATTTTATCCTACTTTAATGCACAAAATAACTAAGAAATGTGAATGATAAAAGACCAAGGACACCTCGAGATTAGCCAAAAGAGTGATAAACAATAAAGAAAATGGACAGAATAAGACACAAACGATTTCACCTTCCTTGTTGTTGATTTCTCCTTGATTGGCCCTTGCTTGGGATGATTTGTGTGCTCCTTAGATGATGGCTTGAGTGACTAGATGCAAGATTAGATGTGCAAAATGATTAAAAAAGATGGCTAAATGATGGCAAAGGATTGAGGATGCAAATTGGCAGCATGTAATTATGAAAATCCCAAGTATTTTTGAGAAGGAAAATTAGCAGCATAAGGTTGCTCAAATCCAAAGTGTTGAAAATGCCCTTGAGGAGGGGGTATTTATAGGAGAATTTGAATTCTCTAGAGAATTCAATGGTCAAGATTGCTCCAACAAGGCCAAGATGAAGGGCTATGGTGGGTTGAGAACCCATAAGCCCTCACATCTTGACATTTGGAGGATGAAGTGGACAAAGGGTATATGAGATGGAAATAAGTTGTCAAGAAGGTACATGAGGTGGAGAAAGGACATGCACCTTGGGGAGTGAGGAGATTTCCTCAAAAAGGGATTCCTTGTCCCCAAGTGGGAGTGAAAGGGACTTTTGAAGAATTTTGGAATTCCTCAAAAATCTACATGGGAAAAGGAAAGGTGGTTGGGGATATAAATGTGAATTAAATTCACATTCCTAGGAGGATCTAGAGGATAAAAGGTGGGCTCCAAAAAGGTGGGACTTGGTCACATGTGGAGATTGTGACAAGTCCAAGGTTCTAGAAGCCTTGGAAGGACAAAATGTGAATTAAAAATTCACATGGGGAGGAGAGAGACATGGGATGAATAAAAAGGAATTAAAAATTCCTTGGGGGATGGGGAGAGTTGACTAAGGTACTAATTAGGTTTGACTAATTAGTAATTAGAGGATAATTAGGGGTAATTAGGATTAAAAGCCAACTTAAAGTTGAGGATGACACATCCTAATCAAAGATTAAAGCATGTGCACATCCCTAATGAAAGATTAGAAATGGATTAGGATTAGATGAAAAAAAGACATGAGGGATTAAATAAATGTAAATATTTAATTTATTTGATGAAAAGAGGATTAAGGAGGGTAAGGTATTTAATTATTAATTAAATACCTTAAGGATTTAAAGGAATTAAAGATATTATTTAAATAATAGTAATATTACTTAATTAACCTCGGGTAAGAAGATGTTTAGATGAAAAGTGATAAATTTGGATAAATTTGGATAAATTAAGTGTCCAAATTTGGATGTTCACATTTGCCCCTCTTTGAGATGGTGTTACAAAGTAGCATCATTTCAAAGAATATTAAAATATAGAACCCAGAAGGAGATGGTTAGATTGGAAAAGATGCCCCAATCATCAAGGGGGTGACTAGGAAGAAAGACGATGGGGGTGAAGATGAAGAGTAGGGATTGAGGATGCCCCCTCGAGAGGACATGCGGGTTGAAGAGAACATGTGTGTACTCTCGAAATAGATGATGTGATGCAAGGGGAGATGAGGAAGATGATGCATGCAAGGTGATGGGTAAGAGAGTAAGTGATATGGATGAAGCACAAATGGATTTCAAAAGGTGATGTTGCCCCAATCAAGGTACAAGCCAAAATGGGTTGATAATGGATGGAGTGTTGTCAATGAGGGAATTAGGGATCCCGAAACAACACGAGGATAGGGAAGGATACATCCCACTGAGTGGTATTGATGCGGGAAGGATACATCCCAAAACACCACTAAAGGATAGGGAAGAATACCTCCCGATGATGATGATGAAAGTGTTGTTGATGAGGGAAGGATACATCCCAAAACAACACCAAAGGGATAGGAAAGGATACTAATGGATGATGATGATGATGGGTCAAGGCTGGTAACAAGACTGAGAACCAGACTAAGGATATGATTAGATGATTCGGGCTAAATGGAATGGATGGGGATTGGATAGAGATGCGAGATAAGGATGAAGGATGAGACGATAGAATGGAAAATGAAATGCAATCCTAATGCAATTTTCCATCTTCGGAGCACTGATTTTTTCTATAGCATAAAACACCAAGTGCCAGGGTATGTGGAACCAAGGCGTAATAGTGTCTAATGCATGAAATAAACACAACAGACAAGAAGGCTATCCCAACACCCCAAGGTCACAAAGACCTTGGTCGAGCCAGGTATTGAGATAACCACAAGCACAAAAGGATGCCCTAGCATAACACACAAGACCTCGGGGATCTTGGTGGGTACTACGTGGGACAACCAAGAAGACACAATCAAACAAAAGATTAAGATATGCCCCTATGTGGACCAATCAAAACATGCCATAATAGGATGGATCATGGCGGCCTTGACAAGTGATGATAGGGAGCTCAAATGATAAACAAAAGCCAAAAGCATCAAAAAAATCGCAATCAATTTCAAGTGTCCTTTGCCATAGGATCAAGGGGATGGATGGGATTGATGAGGTATGTTAGGAATGATGCATCCTGTTGAGACCAAAGATGATGGATACGAAACTAAAAGATCATTATGACGTGGGATGTTCAAAATCAATTGGATTTTATGATATAAGTGGGTCTTGTTTGTTAAGAACCAGCTAGATAAGGGCATAGCTTGACGACATGACACAAGGGAGATAAGACATGAGATTGACACACCCTAAAGACCTAGGGGCTCAGGGGCCGATCAAAGATTAGCCTTTCCTACGTAAAAGCACAGAGCCTTCGTAGTTTGATAAAAGGCTAACGACTGACCAAGATGGAGACCTTGATGGATGACCAAGATAGGATGGAGAACAGGAGAAAAGTGGACAATATAGATCGATGATGGATGGAACCCCGAGGGCGGATCAAATGATCGACCTTGCCTACGTGAAAGCGCAGGGGCAACGTAGTTCGACAAAAGGCCACAGACATGTGATGAATGAAAGATGATGAGATAACCCTAGATAAGGGGTTAAAATGACAGAACTGACACGATGGAACAAGATAGACCTGTTGGATTGGATTGGAGGACAGTGACTATATAAAGCTCAGGGATGGGATAGTTATCCAAATCATCAAAGATGAAGTGGGCGAATGAAATGCCATATAGATGAATGATGAAGTGATGAACGATGAGATAGAAAAGATGTGCAAAAGAAGCAGAAGTGATGACGATAAGATAGATGACATTGGATTGCGTGGGGAAAAGCGTATAGCTAGATACCAATGACAAGGTATTATGAGATGGGATGAGGGGAGAGGATGGGGGGAAGAAAAGGATTGTTTGGGTGGATTGGATAGAGGGATAAGGATTTGAATGAGGAAAAGGTGATCAGATGGATAGATGATTGATTCTTGGAACTGGAAGGTGAAGGGTGGGAATAGGTGGAAGATTACTCAGAATGAGTAAACGATTGATCAAAATTATGGAATGAGAGTTTGAAATGATAGAAGGAGGTTTGATGAATGTTTGAGACGATAGGAGGTTCGATGAAGTGTTGAGATGATAGATGAAGGTTTGAAGAAGATGAATGGTTACATGGAATGAGTGAATGGATTTATTAGAATGGATGAATAGGACAAAATTGAAGAAGATGGAGGGAGGGATCTTAAGACTTTGTTCGGTATCCAAAGACATTGACTGCAGATGGATGAAAGCCCAGATTAGGGGTTTGGCTAAGCTCGGATTGGGATAAGATTAAAGCTCAGATGAGGATTGGATTGAAGACTAGAATGATTGAAGGATATGATTGGATTGATTCTACACCGATTTTCGGGGTTTAAAGGGGCGTAAGGTATTGACAAGCAGATTTTTCCAAATTTGGCAATTTTTAAAAATTATCAAATTTTTCCATTTTAGGAAACTTCACAGATATACTTGCAAGAGTCCAAATTTTTGCCAAGAAATACCCAATATTGAGATAGGATGAATTGTCAACTAACATCCCAAATTCGAGATATACATTTCGAGTTATGAGCGAAAATGATTTTTCAAAATGTTGGAAAAAACACTAAATTGGGATTTTGAGGGTCAAGGTGAAACTTTGAGGCCCCGAAAATGGGTCAAAACGGGTTCCAACAACTTTCAAGGAAACCAGTTGAAAATCCACTCATTTTCGCGTAACGCAACTACCCGTCAAATTTCAGCTCAAACGGACACCCGAGTAGAAAGTTATGGCCTCCGGAAGCTTGGGTGTAAAAATCAAAAATCAATTTTGAAAATTTCAAGACATGGGTTTTGTTCGCTAGGAAAAATAAGGAAATGGGTCGAAATCAAATTGTTTAAAAAAGTCAAAATTTAGCTGGAAATTGGAGGGAAAAAGGTTGGCGGGGTAGGGCGTAGCCGCCCCGACTGGGGGCGGTTCTGCCCTACGACGGGGCGGTTCTGCCCCTCTGTAGCAGGGCGATTCCACCCCGGACGGGGGCGGTTCCGCCCAGCAGCGGGGTGGTTCTGCCCCTCTGCAGCAGGGCGGTTCCGCCCAGCGGCGGGGCGGTTCCGCCCCTCTACAACGGGGCGGTTCCGCCCTGCGACGGGGCAGTTCTGCCCCTCTGCAGCGAGGCAGTTCCGCCCTGACAGGGGGCAGTTCCGCCCCACTGCAGCAGGGTGGTTCTGCCCCGACAGGGGGCGGTTCCGCCTCGGGCCGGGGCGGTTCCGCCCCACTGCAGCAGGGCGGTTCCGCCCCGACAGGGGGCGGTTCCACCCCACTGCAGCGGGGCGGTTCCGCCTCGACAGGGGGCAGTTCCGCCTCGCTGCGGTGGGGGGATCCAGAGGGCAAAACAGAGGAATACAAGGGGGATGAGAAAGGACGAATGTTGGAGGGATGGGATTATAAGGATTGGGAGATGAAAGGGATGCTAGAACAGATGGATACGAAGATAAGGATGGGGAGATGGGAGGGATGCTATGATAGATGGATAGGGACATAAGGATTGAGAGATGAAAGGGATGCTAGGATAGATGGATGTCTCCAAAGACTATGTCACAAAGGAAGCAGATGCCCCCACTCTAGATATGTCATATATGAGGAGGCATGAGGGATAGAAGACAAGTGGATGGGAAGATAAAGGAGATAACTAGATGAGGATAGGATGGGTGAAATGAATGTATACCAATAGGTGTCCAAAGCATGCAGAGATAGGTGCCCTTATTTTGATCAAGATCACAAGAAGGATGGAGGGATGGGAGATAAATGAGATATGATGGTAGGATGCGGAAAATAGGTGGGATGGGGGGGATTCATGAAGAGGACGGATAACAGGAAGACGGGTGCATAGCTGGAAGCATAGCGGATGGAGGGAATGCATATCAGAAAGTTGCCCCCAAGTGCAGATGGGGATTTACGCATGACGCCTATTTGTCAGGTTTTCATCATGGTACTTATCCAAGGCGCTTGTTTGCCAATTTTTCACCATTGGATGGATTATTTCTCTTTACTTCTTCCTCTTTTTTTTTTTGGTAGATTTTTTGACTGTTGGATGTCATGCAGAAGATGGGTAAGGATAACAAAGTGGATAAGCAGATTTAGAAGACATGTGATAAGGATCAAGGTGTTATGAGCCCATGTTTGAAGTGACTATTGGATGTTGGTACAACCTTATTAGGCTAAATGGATTATGTATGAGGGTGAATTAGAGGGGTTTGATGGGGTTGATACATGGGATAATGGATGGGATGCTGGAAAGGGTATGGATAGAATGATGGGGTGGATATGTGATGGGGAGATGTGTTCAGAACCAACATTGGCACATGTGGTGGTGGATGTGGAAAGATAATAGGATTAAGGGATGGAGGAAATGGAATAGTGAATTTTGGGACATAGGGACCCAAAACGGACGTAGGAGATGAAAGGAGTGTATGATTAGCTTTTGGATTAGCGACTTTGGATGTTTTACAGATTTTTCCTGTGATGGCATTGCATCTTTTTTCTTTGGGATCCACATGGTTTTGATCTTTGCTTTGGTGGGTCTTTGTGGCCTACGGATTTGATTTGGATTTTGGATTTGATTTTGCTTTGCTTTAACATGTCTTTTGGAGGGGACATGGGGAGCTATAAATTCATGTGGATGCTTGGATTTATGCATTTTTTCTTTAACAGCCAAAGTGCTTTTAGTAGCAATGGGATGGGTGTGAGGAGATGGATGATGTAGAGTGATGGAGGTATGAGTATGGGGATTATGTGTAGATGGAGGATGTTTAGGTATGTGCCTTTGTTGATCCTGACAATGGGGTATGTGAGAGGGATGTTTATGATGGATGAGATGGATAGGTGTTGGATGGATGAAAGGATGAATAGGATGAGATGGAGGAGGTGATTTTGGGATATAGGGGCCCAAAATAGACGTATGACTTGGAGGAAACAAGGGCATGGTAAATGGAGGATTGGAGATGGTAGATGGAGGGATGTAAGGACCCAAAATGGATGGAGCAGATGAAGGAGGAAGATGGACAGTTGTTTTGAGGTGATATGATAGAGGAGGAGGGATGGCCACATATGATCTGGTGGGGCGATGGGAAGAGCCAATATTTCTTTTGGAAAAGGCTCGTTGAGGACGTCTAGAGGTTGTACCAACATTTTTGGATTGGAGTCGTGAGTAGTACATCCAAGACCTTGTGGATACAAATGTTCTTTAGCTTGGATGGGCTCTATAATACCTTGCTCATGAAGGCCTAAACCTTTTCCTTGATAGTTCATTCTCTTGAGTATTCGATCTAGGACAAGATTTTTGTTATTCTGGAAGAATGATGCGAGTTCATTATTAGGTGGAAGAGGAGGGTTGGTGTATATGCTTTGTTTTTCTTCTGCGAGGAGACCACCATGGAGGAATGTGAGAGGACCAAGGGGATATGCAAGTGGTGTGGAGATAGCATTTTTAGGCGATGATGGGGGATCATGAGAGGGAGATGGTGGGATAGCAGCATGTGGATAGGTGATATTAGGAGAGGGATTAGGGGATATGATAGGATTTGGATTTGTGGTAGTAGGCTCATGCAATGGAGATGAAGATGGAGTGGTGAAAGATTGAATGACAAGGGGATCATGGGATGGAACGGATGGGGGACTGTGATCTTGAGGTGGACTAGATGGGATGGTAGGATCTTGATTTGGAGAAGGGGATATATTGGCATGCTTTGGATTAGACTCTTGGCATGACTCATCTTGTGTGGATGACATGATAATGGACTCTTGTTGGGACTCTTCAAGTGGGGAAGATGGAGGGACGGAAGATCCATGAGGTTCATTGGAATGGGTTTTGGTGCTACTGGGAGTGGGAGGAGTGGATTGGATTTGGGTGGATCTAGGAGTAGAGGGAGTGGATTGGAATTGGGTGTCTTTGATGGATTCGGTGGTTTTCATAGTAGGAGATGTGAGTTCAATGGATTTAGTGGGTTCAATGGTTTCAATGGTTTGATCAATGCTAGGGGTGGTAACAACAATGATAGGTGTGGTATGGAGAAGGGTCTCATCACTAGTGACCGTGGATGATGGATCTATATGGCATGGTTCCATGACTTCAAGATGTGGAGTTGGGGATGGCTTCTTTGTAATGAGTCCTTGGAGAACTTCTGAAATGAGAGATTTGCATATGGTTGGCTTGGTAGAAATGGATGAGGGATTATGGATTGGTGGACTAGGGTTAGATGGAGGAATGGGATTGAATGTAGGACTATGAGTAGATGGGGGATTAGGATTGGATGGAGGACTAGGAGTAGATGGATGAATGGGATTGGATGAAGGACTAGGAGTAGATGGAGGACTAGGATTGGATGGAAGGTTAAGGTAAGGATATTGGAGTGGTGAATTAAGATAGGGGGACATAGATTGTGGATTAGGACAAGAGGATATAGGTGGTGCAGTGGGACAAGAGGATGTGGGGGATGGATTATAATAAGGGTATTGGGATGGTGGATTATGATTAGGATATGTGGATGTAGGATTAAGGTAAAAGGGTGTGGATGTAGGATTAAGATAGGAAGATACGAATGTAGGATTAGAGTGAGTAGATTGGCATGGAAGATTAGGGTAGTGGGTATATGCGGATGAAGGATTTAGATAGGAGGATGTGGATGGGGGATTAGAATAGGGGTATTGAGATGGTAGACTAGGATAAGAGGATGCGGGTGTTGGATAAGAGGATGATGTAGATGAAGGGTATGATGGATATGACGGATATCCCTTGTCAAAGGTAGCAGAAGCAATGTGATTAGGCATGGATGAAGACATAACGAGAGAACTCGAGGGGGTGATTGGATTTTGGAAAGCGGGTAGAGAAAGCTTACTAGAGATGATAGTGTCAATGGGATCTATGTCGTATACCTCTTGATCAACAAGACTTTCGTTATCGTCATCAATGCAATTAGGGTTTCCCTTGACTACTATTGATAGAGGATAAAGATTCATGATGATGAAAGCATAAATAGAATGGATCAAAGATTTTGGATGGAGATGGATGAAAGCTCAAATTGGGATTTAATTCAAGCTCAGATGAGGATTTGGATTAAAGCTCAGATTAGGATGATTGGATGATGTGATGGGATTGATTTGGATTTTGATGGGATTGGATTTGGATTTGGCAAGATTGGAATGGATTGGATTTGGATTATTTGGTTGATTGGAAAATTTGATGAATGATTGGTTTTGATAGATTTGGACTGTTGGATGGGTGTGATTGGATGATGAAAGATGCGGGAGAGAGACCTTAAGCTTGATCAAAGGAAGTTGCCTTTAGTGACCTAGAGCTTTGATTGATTAAGAGGATGATTATGGCACCGAATCTATCTCCAGATAGGAATGAATTGATTGGGCCAAGGATGATAACTTACAACACCGAATTCACCTCAAGATGGAAGCAAATTGATTGGGGTTGAAGTTAAAGACTAATAATCAAACTCAAATGCTATGGTCAATTTGGGTAACCACTTTGTAAAGCAAGTTTGGTTATGGTTGGTGTTTGGCAATGTGAATGGTAAAGTTGAGGGTATGGACTTTTGAACAAAAAATTAAGATGAAAGGGTGGATTAAAGATGATTGTGGAGAGTGAATGGGGATTTATAATGGTTAACGAAGATTTGATAGAATGGAGGTTTAAATGGATCAAATGGAGGTTTTGGGAGGCTTAGAATGACAAAATGGAGGCTTAGGATGATGATGTAATGGTTGGGAATGATTAAATGGTGATTTAGAGGCTAAATCAACTCAAATGGGGCAATTTTTCAGGAGGGCAAATCCGCCCCTCTGCAGCAAAATCAGGGGCATTGACAGCTTTCTGTAGCAAAACAGGGGCGCTTCCGCCTTTCTGCAGCAGAAATAGGGGCGCTTCCGCCTTTCTGCAGCAGAAACAGGGGTGCTTTCGCCTTTCTGCAGCAGAAACAGGGGCGCTTCCGCCTTTCTACAATAGTACAGAGCGTGGTTTTGATGGTAAAGGCTATGGCAAGGATGCAAAATAATAAAGTAAGGTCAAAGTATTAAAGATTTGACAGATTTTTCACAAGAGACACTTCAAGCAAGCACAATCCTATGATTAATATTAAGGGTATGGCAAGAAAAAGTCTTAATCTATGATGCACAAGGTTTCTAGGGAGTCCTCGATATACTCTCGGTACGTGAGGCACAACTGTGAACACCAGTCCGTCACAAGCGTGAGTCGGGAACCCCAACGAGATACTGAAAGGCTCAGACCAACTCTTCACGTCTATCTAGGTATCACCCTAGCTTTGACGCTCCGCCAATTACGACGTGACTAGATTGGGGTACAACTTTCGTTCTCCCCCTTTATATACCCCGCTGGTACGCATGGTTGGAATCGTCCCTTGGGGTGATGAAATCCTCAAGCAGGTCCCACTAGAAAGAAGACACTAACCGTTTCCAATTACTCCCCAGGTTCACATGAAGTGCAAGGGGAAAGTGAAAACAAATTAATGCCCCCTTGGGTAACACAATAATAGACAAGCACAACAGACAATAAATGTTACTTCCCCCTAATTAGACTATATTCGAACAACAAGGATAATTTTTTTCAAAAATTTGATCAAATAAATGGCCCTGCAAGCAAATGTTAGCTATCTTCTTCTTTGTCCTTGATCAAATTACACCACAATATGCTGCAAAACGTTAGCAAAAAATGCCAATATCCTTGCCAAAACAATGTTAGAGGGTTACTACTTGAAAACAGCAAAAAACAGGAGCAAAAACGAAGCTAAAATGATTGTTTTACCTTCCAAACTGTGTTGTTTTGGGGCGCTTCCGCCCTTCTGCAGCAAAATAGGGGTGCTTCCGCCTTTCTGTAGCAAAATGGGGGCGCTTCCGCCTTTCTGCAACAAAATGGTTAGAAGGCGCTTCCACCTTTCTGCAACAAAAAGTTAGAGGGCGCTTCCACCTTTCTGCAGTAAACCCTATCAGATTTCCTAGAAGACAAGAAAGTTGTGCCCCTCCCACTGCAAGAAACATGTTAGAAAAACCTTTTAAATTTATCCCTAATTGCAGCAAACTCGTTAGAGGAGAGTAAAACTTTGAGATGTAGGGCGCTTCTGCCTTTCTGGAACAGACCAGAGGGCGCTTCCGCCTTTCTGCGGCAAGGCAGGGGGCGCTTCCACCTTTTTGCAGTAGGACAGAGGGCGCTTCCACTTTTCTGCAGCAGAAACAAGGGCGCTTCCGCCTTTCTACAGCAGAAAAAGGGGCGCTTCCGCCTTTCTGCGACCTTTTCCTGCATGGTTCTTAGCCAAAACAAAGGTTAAATGCAAGAATCCGTTTGTGGGTCCCACCGGGTGTGCCAGAAATGTATACCTTGAAATTTATCCTACTCTAAATGTGCAAAATAACTTAAAAATGTGAATGACAAAAGACCAAGGACACCTCAAGATTAGCCAAAAGAGTGATAAACAATAAGGAAAATGGACAGAATAAGACACAAACGATTTCGCCTTCCTTGCTGTTGATTTCTCCTTGATTGGCCCTTGCTTGGGATGATTTGTGTACTCCTTAGATGATGGCTTGAGTGACTAGATGCAAGATTAGATGTGCAAAATGATTAAAAAAGATGGCTAAATAATGGCAAAGGATTGAGGATGCAAATTGGCAGCATGTAATTATGAAAATCCCAAGTGTTTTTGAGAAGGAAAATTAGCAGCATAAGGTTGCTCAAATCCAAAGTGTTGAAAATGCCCTTGAGGAGGGGGTATTTATAAGAGAATTCAATGGTCAAGATTGCTCCAACAAGGCCAAGATGAAGGGCTATGGTGGGTTGAGAACCTATAAGCCCTCACATCTTGACATGTGGAGGATGAAGTGGACAAAGGGTATATGAGATGGAAATGAGTTGTCAAGAAGGTACATGAGGTGGAGAAAGGACATGCACCTTGGGGAGTGAGGAGATTTCCTCAAAAAAGGATTCCTTGTCCCCAAGTGGGAGTGAAAGGGACTTTTGAAGAATTTTGGAATTCCTCAAAAATCTACATGGAAAAAGGAAAGGTGGTTGGGGATATATTCCTAAGAGGATCTAGAGGATAAAAGGTGGGCTCCAAAAAAGTGGGACTTGGTCACATGTGGAGATTGTGACAAGTCCAAGGTTCTAGAAGTCTTGGAAGGACAAAATGTGAATTAAAAATTCACATGGGGAAGAGAGAGACATGGGATGAATAAAAAGAATTAAAAATTCTTTGGGGGATGGGGAGAGTTGACTAAGGTAATAATTAGATTTAACTAATTAGTAATTAGAGGATAATTAGGGGTTAATTAAGATTAAAAGTCAACTTGTAAAAGTTGGAGGATGTGACACATCCTAATCAAGGATTAGGCATGTGCACATCTTTAATGAAAGATTAGGAAATGGATTAGGATTAGATGAAAAAGACATGTGAGGGATTAAATAAATGTAATATTTATTTAATTTATTTGATAAAAAGAGGATTAAGGAGGGTAAGGTTAATTAAATACCTTACGGATTTAGCAGAATTAAATATATTAATTAAATAATAGTAATATTACTTAATTAACTCGGGTAAGAGGATGTTTAGATGAAAAGTGATAAATTTGGATAAATTAAGTGTCCAAATTTGGATGTCTACAATTTCATTTTGAATATTGCATATATAAAAGGTACCAAGGATGGTAAAAACTATCTCTATGTGCTTTAATTTAGGTTGTTGATGTCTACATGAAGTATAAAAGGTAGCTTGGTAGTTTTGTCACTTTCAACAAATAGTGAATGATCATTCACCCTAGTGAACTTTCAAACAACTAGCAAACAATGATTGTCAAAAGAGGTGAACTCATCCTAATACAACACATGGATAAAAAATTTAAAAATTGGTAATAAATTGATCCATTTCATGTTCGTCTCACCTTCTTAACATTGTGCAAGAGCAGAAAATATTATAACTAATAATAATTTCTAATTTCTAAAATTTGGCTATAATTAGCTAGTAAGATTCTTATGTAGACATTCATGCTTGAAATTTTGTGGGACACTAAATTTTTGTAAACATGTTAAATATTTATTTTGTTTGAAATTCTTGACCATGTAAGGTACAAATTCATCTATTTATGCTAGACATATAATTTGCAAATTTATTCATTTATAACATTTAAGATATTAAATCTAAATTTTAATTGATAGGATTCTTATGTGTGCATGCCTAAAATACTTGTTGAATATTTGTTTTGTTTGAAAACATTGAAGACCTGCAACCTACATATTTGTTTATTTATACTATTTAAGAGCTTAAATATTATTTTCATTGATAGGCTTCTTATATAGATATTCATGCCTTATAATTTTCTTAATTTTTTATTTTACTTGAAATTTCTAAACATGTAAGATACATATTCATGCATTTATATACTATCTAAGAGCCTAAATCTAATTGTGTTGACAAGTTTTAATATATTTTTAGCCCCATATTGAAGACATAAATACGTTCAATTTCCTAATATGTCACATGTGTCTAATGTGTAGGTAGCTAAGCAGATGTTGTCATGAAGACACCAACATCTAATCACCCCTCTACACTTAGAAACTACATCTAAAAAATACAACAAGCATCAATTCACTTCCACCTCTTAAAAGTGATCATCTCATTTTTTAAACCTAGCTATAAATTTCCACCTCAAGCACTCAAATATGTAGTGTATATGGGCATTGACATGTAGTTTTAATTAAAATGATTTCTCTTGTAGTAAGCTTGTAATTTTACTCTCTAAAATTCTACAATTGTGTTCATTAATAATAGAGTAGTCTCAATAAGCTTGTTTATGTGGGGCAACATTATCATGTGAAATATTTCGAGCCAAATTTTTTTGATTTTTAACAATTATCAGATTACAACATTACAAGCAAAGTACCCGTTAAGGTTAGAAGATAAACCCAAACGTACTGAAGCAACTCTAACCAGTATGGCGCCGATGATGGCGAGCATTGGTCAAAGGATCTTCTACTCTAAATGCTGGAAAAGGAACTCGACGTCAAGTATGTGCTACCCAATCCAATGCAGAGTGAGGGGCGACCATATGACAGAGTGATTACAGAATTCAATGCTTGAAAAGAAATGTTGAAACTGGAAATACTCAACACCCAGAATGTGCTTGCTCACCCAGAATGGGAAGTAGCTACCATAGGGCGGAGATCTATCTATTACAACAATTACTGAAGAAGAATGAGTATTACAACAACAATAAAGCAATCTTCAAAGAACGACTGGTCAGTACTACTGCCAGCTTACAAGATATTGTTGCCTGCAAATCAGAATATAAGATGCTCTTTCAATGGTGCATACAATAAGAATCCTTCTGCAAAGGTTATAAAGAAACCTTAACACCAACCAAATAAGGAAGATGCATATTCCTCAAACTGTCATATCAGATCTGTACTTTTTGTTACATAACCAGCAGCTTACAAACTTAGAGAATTGTTCATAACTTCCTCAGATATGACCCGATTGATGTGAAATAAAATGCAATGCACTCTAATGATAAAGGTGACCAAAACCAAACTCTAAAACAGACCCAAATACCACTAATTTAATTTGCAAGGAATCCAAGACAGTACACAAAGGTACGGCCCAGCTGAAAGGTTCGACCTTGCTTTAAAAATTCAATACACAACCAAAAAATCTGAAACTTGAACTATGATTCACCCTTGATAGACTAATGAATTAAGACACTGCCCAAAACTATATCTTTTGTATTTTTTGAGTTATGAATGAAAGTCTAAATCTGTTGTTGCAACAATGCAATTTCTAGAAAATCCACTAAAATGCAAAAACCAGAAACTACTGATCTAATAATGCTGATTACAATGCACGATTACTAAGAAGAACTCACAAACGAGATTGAATCACCACTAGTTGTTGTCTTGCAAACAAGAAGCGATGCCCAAGCTAGGAGGCCTTCATTCCTCGAAGCAAACCCAGAGCCAATTCGGCAGCATAACAGTACTGCAGTCCAAAGATGACAAATGATCTTCAAAGCCTTCCTTTTATAATTTCTTGTTGACTTCACAAAACCCTAAAATCCACTTCCAAGTCAAACCCTAATCCTTTCTCAAAATTGGCGTCCTTTTTTCTTAAAGCTCAACATTGATATTTTAAAATAAATTTCATACTTTGATAAATGCGCCCAAATTAATCTTGTTTTGACTTTGGAATTTAATAAAATAATCTTAATGAAGCGCCACCCTCAAAAGGCCCACTTTTCAAAACAACATAAAGTCATTAGACTAGGCCAAGGGTCAACGATCAAATATAAGATTAAAATGTGACTTTTTAATTAAATGACTTCACTTATCTCTCTGAACGTGCCCTGAAGCCAATAATGACCAAGTCAACTGACCAAACTGAAGCAGGAAGTCAACCAAGCTGAACTCAACTGAAAAACTGCCAAAAATAGAATTTACTAAAAATAGTAAATTCCAAAAAATGCTCTGAATGCCGAGATGAACATACCACTGTGAAGCTCTCTGAAAACCCAGAAAGAATCCGCCATTGAATCTACCAACTCTGAGCACTGACCTCCTCAAAAAATAGGAAACCCTAATTTTATCTTCCGACTAGCCTTCAGGTTTCCAGAAAAAGGCCAACGGTCACAGGAACGATCAGGTTTGAGAAGGGGACATTACATCATGATAAATAAGATAGATATAATGTGTTGTTTTTTATATATGATATGTGGTATATACAAAATTTTATGTGTATTGGATAGTGTGGCCTTTTATCTAGAGTTTGAATGAAATACTTATGCAAATGTAATCCCATAACACATATGAAATACATATTTTATTTGTAGCAAGAGCTACTTTATGTTATTTATGCTTATTCTTATGGTGACCTATTATTTTTGCTTTCTACTAAAAATTTAATTGTTATTTTAAAGTTACACACATAGTTGAAAGTGGATAAAGTGGTATGGTTTGATATTTGATTGCAATTGATTCAAGTGTGGGGCCCCCACCAACTTGTTTGAATTAATTTTTAATCTCACTTGTGGGGTAGGTGGTATAATCCCTAGTTTTGATAATGCCTACATGGTGGATCTTGGTCCTAATTTTATTGTGAGACTTGTCTTGGTGATCCTATAATATTCTTGATTGCTCATAGTTATGATTATATTATGACCCTCCTATTATTATGTCCTAATGACAATTTTATTGTTATCCTTATATTCAAATTCTTTCCAAGGTTGTTTTTGATGCAAGGTCCTTATTTAAATTAGATTGAGTAAATTTGTTGATGAAATGGAAATTTATCATCTAAAGATATTGGCTTAGGGGCTATATTTTCATCCACATGGAAGCCTTTGTGTAATGCCTTGTTGGAAGCCTTTGTATTCATGGTGGTTATGAGTTGTCATTTGAGAGGTGTTAGCTTCATATCCTATGTCTTCACAAAAGCTAAGTTTAAGCCACATGTCAACCTAAATTATTTGATTGGTTGTGAATTACCTTGGGGTAATCAATAAAGTGAATGAACATCTTTGCATTAACATGAACAATGACTTTTAGGTGGGAGAAGTTTAAATTTTAATATGGTGCAAAGATAAAAGATGCATGGCACTTTATGTTTTAACTTATTAGTACCTTCAAGTGTATTGATGGGTAGAATCCTTCATAGGTGATGGCTGCAACTCTCAAGCCATGTGTCAATTCTTGATTCCTAGCTCATAGTGGCCCAACTAAGAGTGACCACCTTGATTTTAGGTGCTTAGATTTAGACTATCCAATTCCCATTGACTACTATGCCCTCTATTAGTTTTGATATGAGTAATAAGGATTTTAGTTTCTATTTTACTATTACCTTTGAGTTAAAACTTGATGATAAAATCCTTTAGATTTTTATGACTATAAAATAGGGAAGCCATATAGGAGGCACTAGTTGGTGGCACACCAACCATGGCTAGTGGCTAAAAATTATGTGTGTGTAGCTTGATTGGTTGTTGAGCACCCTGGTAGCTCTCAAAAACGCAGGCGGAATGCCTCAAGAGGCTGCCAATCTCTTGATACGCTTTAGGGTAACAAACAAGGTCAAGAGAGCTCAACCTTCTACTCTTTAGGTGCTGCAAACCTGGGCGGGTGTACCTCTCTGAATAATGCAGACTTAACTTATGACTATCCTTCTGAAATGCTTTGTCCAGAATGGCAAGTGGAAGTGAACAAAATGAAATCAAACTTGATAGCAATCTTCTGATCTAAATCCTAAAATGCTTAATTAACAAATATAAGAAAAATGAATGAATTCAAATGATGAAATTGCAGAGACCAGTGCCTTATTGGGTATGCGGAGTCAAATGAAAAAGAAGTGGGCAACTTATTCTAGCAGAAAGTCAAATTGATGGCATATGATTTGTTCATAACTTGTATAAACAATGCAGGAATATGACTACTAAGCTCTACTTTAATAATCCAGATGAATCTCCCTGATTACTGTGATCAACAAAAGGATTTAATCTCTACTTGAGAGAACCAATAGATTAATCACACTGATACAGCAAATGTGTACTGATAAACTGAAAATAAGCTCGTTACTTCAATTTAAACAACCAGAAAGGATCAACTTGGAGACAACTTAGCAATGCTTTTCAATAAACTCAACATACAATTGACACCAGAAATAACCTGCCACACCAGCTGATTTTCACTGAATTCGCCATTTTAAAACATGCACATAGTCTCTGATGAGAAAAAAATTATTCTACTATAGTCATTCCTAATCTACTGCTTCTAATCTAAAATCTGACCTCCTCCCATATTACATTTGGGAGAGCATACTTATACACCAGCATGAGAAAAACATATCGCATCTAGATCATGTCGGCCAACCGTAGAGTTTGGGTACATTTCACATGTTGGCCCTCAACGGCATTTAGAAATTCCCATATGTTGGCCCACAATGTGTGAGTCACTGTTAATCATTCACAGAACGGTCGCCAAGACAACCCTGCAGGTATGCCGAAGGCAACAATATCGTGACAATCGCCCTGCGTTCATTGTGTTTTGCCATGACCTTACACATTCGGAGAGACATCTCACAGACTGCATTATGTTTTATCGACATGCATGTCTTTCATGCTTTCATTTGCCAAGACACAAGAGGTCTCTCACTGAAATGCACTTTGTTCTAATTTATTGTCGCTGTAACCAAATGGCATCAGAGAGACACATATAGATCACATTAAGTCTCCCCGAAAACCCACACGATACGTTCGGGTCGCTGAGACAAAAGAAAACTCACGCCGAAAGCCAATCATAAGACATTGTCGGCAAGACCCGATGAGCTCGCCGTGACACTATACCGAAGCAACATAAGTCATACTGAGAGCACATATGTGTTACATTTGTTTCAGTCGCTGAGACACAGGAGAATATCTTACCGAAATGAACCATTGTTTGATTCACTATCACCGTGACTTTATAATATCAGGAAGACCACATGTAGATAATTTTGTGTCACCAAAAGTCATTATGCATTCTGAGTCGCTGTGACATTATGTATCTCCTACCGATGAGTGCCCATCAAGTGTGTCGCCATAACATCCAACAATCGGGGAGACCTTACGTAGAGATCTCTTTGTTATACCGAAAGTCACTCGAGATCATTTGTGTTCGCCAAGACAACACCCATCTTACACCGACAAAGGCACCCCCCGCACATTATCGGCGAGACCCACCTGCATCGCCAGGACTTACTCCGAAGCAAACACCTCTTGTCGACGAGCCCTTTGATAAGCATGAAGTCGGCAAGACCGAAGGTCTCTTGCCGAGACCTCAACCCGATAGCTCAAACTCACACCGATGAACCTCCATACACCTAGTCGGGGAGACATATTGAAATCGGTAAGATGCAACCCCGACAACCAAGACATATGTCGATAGAAGCCTCCACGGTCGCTGAAACAATAGAAAAGTCCTGCCGACATATCTGGAGTAAACAAATGTCAACATAGAAGCAACACGGGTCGAGGAGACAATGGGAGACCTATGCCAACATAGACAAAAATGTGGAAAATGCATAGATAGATGATTTAGGGGACAAATATGAGTCAAAATATGAGTAAACCAATCACGAAATGAAGGGAAAATGTATAAGGAAGGACTCATATGGAGACTCAGGGGGCAAGAAAAATATGCAAAAATCATCAGATTTGAATAGATCCAACACACCCTCTGTTGGATTTAACCCCCTCATGCACGCCATCTAATGAAGCGTTAGTTGCACAATCTATAAAGTCTATTTGAAGTTAATTTTAAGCACAAATTCTTCTAATAACTTTCTTCATAATTGACAGTTTGCACTCCCATCTCAAACCTATGACAACTTGTTTCCCTGCCTTTGAAGTTTTTTCCACCTATTTACTATTGTTGAATACACAAAGACTACTTTATTTTTATCTCAAATTGAAAATTAATATTCAATTATAAAAATTACCTCGCTTCAATTAAAAAAGAAAACAGTTCTTATCAATACAATAAAACACTCCAATTAACAACTACATATTCTCCTAACAAACCCACTCTACCTCTTACCACTTGAAGTGCTAGTTATGTGCATATGCACAAATGATAATCACACAACACATTTCATCACATTGGAATCGGATTCAATATTAAATGACACAATATGACAGACGCACTTCCAATGCTTCGCAACCCTTTGCATTCCCAGTCCAAACTCGTTACAGAGGAGGGCCGCAAACCATCAATTAAATACAGCGGGCAAATCTTGAGAGAGAAACCTGTAACTATAAAAGTCCCTGGTTTTTCCCTTGAAGGTAAAATATTTGCAGAGCAGGCCTTCCTTCACAAATCTGGCCTTCTCCAACACTCTCTGAGACGCCACGTTGTCCGGCTCCACCAGGCCTTCGATGCGCTCCAAGCCCTGCATGTCAGCGAATGCCGTGGAGAGACACAACTTCACGGCTTCGGTGGCGACGCCCTTCCCCCACCACCTGCGCGCTAACCCGTATCCAATCTCCGCCCTGCAGGAGGAATCGCCGAGGCCTCTTTTGAGGGAAATGGCGCCCACAGCCCTGCCGTGGACGCAAATGGCCTTCCACCAGGGGTGCACCAGGGCTTTGATTTTTATGTAGTTTTCCGCCTCTTCCCTTGATTTGAAAGTCTCCCGCATGGAAAAACGGTACACCTCCTCGTCCGTCGCCTACTCCATGAAATCGTCGACGTCGGATTCCTGAAAATTGCGCAGAGTCACGGGCAGCCTCTCCATCGCATTTCACAATTTGTCATCGGAAGAGGAGGAGAATGTGAAATTAAAAGGGGCGAATTGCACTGTGCGATCAAAGTCTAAGGAGTTCGGTTTCTTTGCGACCAAGAAAAGAGTTATTTAAAAACATTTATGCAGGAAACAAGTAGAAGACGGAATTATGTTATTGACGGGTTCGAGTTATGAGTGAAATATTTGAAAAGTTGGTTACCATTTTAAAAGTGAGTCTTATTAGAAACCATGATTTTTTATTAGTTTCTTGAAAGCTTCAAATTTGACGGAAAAAAATGTTTACGGATTCAAACTTAAGAGATTCGGTTGAAACTTATATCAACTGGATTGTAACGGACATATCTTTTATATAAATACTCATTAAAATATAATAAATGAAATACAATTTCAAGTAATAATTATTTATATAAAAATCATATTCATAATATTGGACAAATATTGTTTATTAATTGAGTGTCGTTTTAAAAGTTGTCATATTGATTATGTGTCAATCTTATAGTCATTGTGTGTTGTTTTAAAATTCAATTATATACTAATTAACAATAGAGCTCTACGTAGATTAGGATCAAAACACCTTCATTATGGCTATAGACACCTAACTAGCAATAAAGCAATATTCAAGTCATTAACAACTGTTTCCAACTTATTATTTGTGTATTTTGATAGATCCCCAACCATTTGAAGCGAAAATTATATACTAGATTGATGCTCTGGTTGTGATCATAAGTTCTCTTAGATTCTAAAAGGACAATGAATTCATGTCCACACACTTGAGTTTCATGGACATTGGATTTTGTACTATGGCAAGTCTTTATTTCGATGTTCATGTATTCATTCACCTATGATGGTTGTTTTTTCTCAAAGACTAGATTTATGGACACATTATTTCATTTGAAATGATCCCATTTAAGTTGAAATTTATTGTTGGTTGCGCAATAGGCCCCATTTTGTCAAAGAAAATAGGGACCACCTCCTTTTAGTATCCTAAGTCAAGTCTTTTGGATTCATTGTCTTGCATGTATAGTCTTAGTTTGATAATTTTTGCATATGATTCAAGTGTGGCCTCTCCACCACCTTGTTTGATTTGATTTTTTAATCTCTTTGTAGTGTAGGTGGTATAAGCCCTAGTTTTGATAATGCCAACATGGTGGGTCTTGGTCCTAACTTTCTTGTGAGACTTGTCTTGTTTGTTTTGATTTCTTATAGTTATGATTTTATTGCAACCCTCTTATCGTTATGCCCTCCTAATGAGGATCTTATTATTATCCTTAGATTCAAATTATTTTCAAGGTTCTTGTTGATGCCAACCACTTATTTTTAAATTAGATTAGGTAATTTTTTGATAAAATTTGTTCAATTTATGATCTAGAGACATAGGCTTAGGTACTATATTTGTATCCTCGTGGAGGCCTTAGTTTAATGTCGTATTGGAAGCCTTTGTATTCATGGTGGTTATGAGTTGTTATTGGTATGGTGTTGACTTCAATCCTAAGTCTTTATAGAAGATAAGTTTAAGCCACATCTCAATTTAAATTCCTTGATTGATCGAGAATTGCCTTGGGGTAATCAATAAAGTTAATGAATGAATTTGCATTAGCATGTTCAATGCCTTTTAGGTGGGAGAAGTTGAAATTTTAATGCAATGCAAAGACATAAGACACATGGCTTTATGATTTAACTTATCAATACCTTCAACCATAGTGACGGGTAGAATCCCTAATAGGTGGTGGTTGCAACTCCCAATCCATGTGTTGATTCTTGATTCCTAGCTCTGATGGCCCAACTGAGAGTGAACGCCTTGATTTTAGGTGCTAAGATTTAGACTATCCAATTCCCATGGACCACTATTCCCTATGTGAGATGTGATTTGAGTAATGAGGATTTTAGCTTTTATTTCACTATTACCTTTGAGCTAAAACTTGATAGACAAAGCCTTTGACGATTATAAGATAGAGAAGCCATGTAGTAGGGAATAGTTGGTAGCACACCAACAATGGCTAGTGGCTAAAAATTATGTGTGTAGCTTGGTTAGTTGTTGAAAACCATTTGTTGGATCCCTCCCCCTCATATGAGTTATCAAATGATGTTTTAGATGTACACAATCTATAAAATCTATTTGAAGTTACTTTCAAGCATAAATTATATTTGTATCTTGCTTCATAATCGAAAGCCTTCACTCCCATCCCAAGCTTGTGGAAAATCATTCCACCTATCTTGAGGGTTTAATCAACCTTTTTTCTTGTCTCGAGGGTCTTTTCCACCTATTTTCTATTCTTGAATACATATAACCATTATAGCACATCATTCAGTGCTCTCCTTGCATGTAAACAATATTTGTGCATGTCTTACATGCATTACATAATTTCGTTTCTCATTTTCTAGAGTTTGAATGAAATACTTATGCAAATGTAGTTTCTTAGCTCATGTGAAATATATGCATTATGTAACATGAACTAATTATGGCGGTATTATTTTTGTTTTCTACTAAAAATTTGATTATGTTATTTTAAAGTTTCACATATAATTGAAAGTGGATAAATTTAAGAGACAAAATTATTTTACACAAATATTTTAAGTAAACAAATAATACAAATATTTATATTTTAGATAAAAGATTATATAAAAAGAAAAAAAATGGATTATTTATTCATATATTAAATAGTAGATTCTATCTTTGTCCTTATTTAATTATAATCATCCACCAATTCATATTATTTTTTATCTAGTGGTCATACTTAACTTCTTTATTTTGCCTACGTGGTGATCTTTTTGTTGAAAGGGATGGGGATTTGTGTATTGTTGATCAATGCAATTTTTTCCTAGTCTTTAATCTTTGAATATCATTGAAAAAATTAAGATGGTTTTTTTTTCTTATATGAAGAATGATTTTATTCAAATTCCATGAATTAAATAAAAGATTTATAAAATTATGCTTTCACTTATTTAAATATATATTTAAACTAAAATGCATTTGTGTAAGATTGTGTTTATTTAGTAATAAATAAGTAATATTTAAATAAAGTGCAAGTTTTTATAATTTGATTAGTTGTTGAAATATTATTGAAAAGGTTATTCAAAAATGTTAATTTGATCTCTTAAAATATCTTTCATCTAAAATTTTTGGTGTTGAGTATTTATATATAATCATGAAATTGACCTACCAATATAGTTAGGCGTCTTGTGCATGGACTATGAGATAGTCCCATATACTATAAAAACGTTAATTTGATCTCTTAGATATCTTTCATCCAAAAATTTGGGTGTTGAATATTTTGATATATAATGGTGGAATTAGCCTACTGATACAATTAGGTGCCTCCTATGTAGACTACAGGGTAGTCTCATATACTATAAGTCATATGTAGACCCAAAATTAGATCGCCCAGTATTATGAACTATAAAAGAATCCATTTCCATATCCATATCCTTGATTGAAATGTCCTAATATAATAGCATATCAACAAGTGGCATTCTCTTGTGTTAAGTTTGGATCAAGGTCTGGTTATGTTCAAACCTATTTATCCACTATAAATATAAATATCATTTATGTACATTTGTCGTCATTACACCCTTATTTAGACTTATATGTGTTTGCTTCCTACCTTAAAAATATCTCACCACTCTACACTGTCTCACTCTAATTGTATGGTCCCGTGGGGGCGTGGGAGGGGTGCAAGAGGGTGTGGGCCTCTATTTTCAAGGGTCAAGCGGCCATGAAGCAAAAAAAATTATGCTACAAAATTAATTGGAATCTTCCTCTGAAAAATAGCAGCCCCTACCTTTTAGGAGTGCAAATTTTCACGGGTGAATTGAAGTGGGGCTAAAAATTGCCCCTACAACTTAAGAATTTTTTTGGAATTTTTTTTGCCACTTGTCTATCACTTAGAATTTTAAATTCCTAAAAAAAACTAAAAAATGAGAGCATTTTTATTTATTTATTAATTTTAATCAAATTACTCCACTTTGTTCTTTGAATTTTGGAGCTCAAACTTTTAAGTTGAATTGCAAAATTGAATTCATGGGACCACCAACTTTAAAATATTCCTAAAAAATCTCAGCAGCACCCGCTGAAATTTTTTACGAAGCCCCCCTCCATGGGACCGTACCCTAAGTCCTACCTCAAGAGTATCTCACCACTCTAAACTATTATATGTCTTGCTCTAATTTTATGTTAGTCCATCTCAATCTTTTATCCACAACCATCTCAGATTATAAAATAAAATAAAACTTTTATCCTACTCAACAAAATCAATGCAATTTTTTAAATTTCACTATTAACGAATTTCATGATTAATGTACCTGTTTTTTTCATACTACAGAGGTGTCCCCGTGACCATGATTAACACACCTGTTACGCCTCCTAACAGTGGAACACTTGAGGGCAGAGCATGGAGCCCACAACTCAGTGGTAACCCTATCCATATGTGACAGCCAATATGGACTCCCTCTGCGAGCAAAGAGAGCGGACTTGTCAGACTTTGACTGCACAGTGCAATTCGCCCCTTTTAATTTCACATTCTCCTCCTCTCCCGACCTCAAATTGTTCAACGCGATGGCGAGGATGCCTGTGACTGCGCAATTTTCAGGAGTCCGATGTGGACGATTTCATGGAGTGGGCGACGGACGAGGAGGTGTACCGTTTCTCCATGCGGGAGACTTTCAAATCGAGGGAAGAGGCCGAAGATTACATAAAAAACGAAGCCATGGTGAGTCCCTGGTGGAAGGCCATTTGCGTCGACGGCAGGGCTGTGGGCGCCATTTCCCTCCACAGAGGCCTCGGCAATTCCTCCTGCAGGGCGGAGATTGGATACCTGGTGGCACGCAAGTGGTGGGGGAAGGGGGTTGCCTCCGAAGCCGTCAAATTGTGTCTCTCCACCGCCTTCACTGAGCTGCAGGGTTTGGAGCGCATCGAAGGTCTGGTAGAGCCGGAAAACGTGGCTTCTCAGAAGGTCTTGGAGAAGGCCGGATTTGTGAAGGAAGCCCTGCTCTGCAAATATTTTACGGCAAAGGGAAAAACCAGGGACTTTTATAGTTACAGGTTTCTCTCTGAAGATTTGCCCCATTCTGTGTAGTTGTTGATGGTTTGTAGGTGTGCCTGTTCTGTAATGAGTTTGGACTGGGAATGGGAATTTAAAGAATTTGGCTTTTAACATGTTTTATTTCCGTGATCTAATTTATTCATTGGATTGAACTCGCATTGATTTATAGAAATGCTAATTTAATTACTCACAAACTATCCTTAAAAGCTTATCCAAAAGATCCTTAAAGCATCGAAAGACACCTGCAAAAATAATTTTCAACAGCCAAATCAACTACAAACTAATTTGTTGAAAAATCATAGTTTTTTTTATAGTAAAAATAAATAAATTTATATTTGTTGAAAACAATAGAAAGACATGTAATAGGAAAGCATACGAGTAAAAAATAACACAATTTTTTATAGTTCTTGTTGGTCTTGTTAAAATATAATCTTTATGTATTGCAATCAATCAGATATTTTTGTACTCCGTTATTATTTTAAGATTTTGGAAAACACATCTTAAGAAATTTATTTGGTAGTGACATTACTTTTCATGATGACCTTCAACAAGTCAAAATTCATTTTTGCAAAGACCTTTTACTGCTTTAGGGATCTTTTAGAGAAGCTTTTAACTGTGAAATAGCTAAAAATACAAATATATGTCAAGGCAATGAGAATGGATGATTCAAAGTATAAGTAAAGAGATGCTTGAGACCGACCTTAAGCAATGAAACTTTCCAATTTTTAGACAATGCATGCTTGTATGTGTATTTTACAAAGTCGGATTACAATTAGTTATTCCCGCCATATACCAATATCCACAAAGCTACAACTCTCTTCCATTTAGAACATCCTCACAACCTAAAAAGGCATTATATAAATGTTCAAAACACAAAAGATATGATAGCCAAATGTTGGGAATCATCTAAGCTCAAGTCTAAATTAAATTTATTGTATAAAAACTATAAACATTTCATTGACAATTAAGTTAACCTTTGCATATGAAGATATTGCAAAGTGACTTGAGTAATCAACTTCTTATGAGACCACAATTGGAAGATGCATTTTCTTAACAATTATAGTACCTTTTGTATAACCCTAAATTTTGCATGCATGCCTATCAAGGTAGTCACAATCAAAATAGATGAGAATCTACTTTCAATTACTTTTTAATGGTACCCTAATCCAAAGCTCCAAGTTTTTTGCAAGATAGAAGGATGCTAACAAAAGTTGGTGAAATTGGTTTCACACTCATGAATTGCATTTACTTAAGGATTTATAAGGCTTTATCAACAAGTCAAGCATTTGTATATTCAGGAATGACTTAGATAAGTGACTTAGGACAAATACATCGAGATTTTGAAAACCTTAAAACAAATGCAATTGGTAAGTGCAACTCCAATCTCTGCAATATTTACCAAAATCCTTTCAACTTGTGGCAAAACTAGAGATTTGGAATAGGGCATGAACATCCATTAGAGAACAATCAAATGTGGATTTCTTGCATAGAGAAAGAAAGAGTGGGTGTGGTACGGCAAGCATTTGTAACACTTTAGTACACACAAAATAATTTTAAAAAACTATCACCTACACATATCTATGACATGATAGTGTACAAGAACGAAATTTGTAGAGAGAAATACCCATAAAATTTAAAAATAAATTATTTAAAGTTTGTGTTTATCTTCTAAGACAACTATAAATGTTCCAACAAAGAGACACCTTGTAGCTACTCTACATGTCATTTGGATATATGGCAATGTGGTCACTCCCTTAATTTTCTTATCTTAAATGTTTTCCCACTTACTATTTCTATCTCATTATTTTGAAAAACTAAAAACCAGATATAATTTTCCTTTTGTACGATTTGTCACTGTTTGATTTTTTCCCCTTTTAATTTTAAAAATAAAAATTCATAAAATTAATTAAAAAAATGTAATTAACAAATAAAAAAATTACTAATATAATTTTCCATGAGGAAAAATCATATTAAATATACAACATCAATTAACATGACGATTTCTTACCTTTACATGTATTGTTTCATTTGTTGTGATTGTCATGAGCTTTCCTTTCATAGTAGGCTTACTCAAGTGTTTTGAATCTCATATGAGCTTCATGGCCTGGCATCCTACTATCAATACCCCTGTGAAACATAGTTTTAGATTTATGGCCTCCCGCGTTGTAACCACATTTGTAGTGGAGCCTGAGTCCCATAACTCTGTCACACAAGGTATTACCTCTACCCAATCCATTTTGGATTCCCTTCTTAATCACACATTACCTATGACTTCCTCACAATCCAACATTTATGTGGATTTGGAGACTTATATTGCCCATGTTCTTGAAGAGAAATTGAAACAATTGGATAAGAATTTAGAAGGTCTTCAAGATTTCCTAAGTAATAAACCTTTAGTTGGAGAGATAGTGCCTATTTTGGACAACCTTAGGAAGTTGATAATTGATTCTCAAGGAATAGAAGTGTTGTATAGTCTAGCTCACATATTATATGCTAACATACCTACAACTAGTTGCACTTAAACATTCACAAATGCTCAAAATCAAGTAGGAAAACAAGTTTCCTTCCCCACAACCATACCTTTTATTCCCATATTTACACCTCTAACTATAGCATCAATGATTCAATTTACTAATGGCCTAAATCCAAGTTTAGGGCTTCCTAGTGGGAATCCTTTGTCATTTGTCATTTTTCATTCTCAAGACACCAATACCACCAAACATTGAAATACCCTGATTTGAAAATTATAATGGTAAGGGAGATCCTAACAACCATGTATTATCTTTTATCACATTATACATAGCGATTTCATTTTTGAAGATGTGATCTTAGAAAAACTTTTCCCTAGAACATTATAAGACATGGCCTTGGAATGTTTTTTCTTATTTCCAAATAACTCAATAACCTCATTTACACAACTTGTTAGTACATTTCTCCAACATTTTCAAGCAAAAATTGGTCCTCAAGTGATGTTAAAAAATTTAGTGCATTGTAAACAAGGGCCCAAGGAAAAGATAACAAACCTTATAGGATGGTACCAACCACTTTACTCACAAATTTCCTATAGTCTTCCCAAAACTAACATCCAAAGAGTGTTTATAGGAAACTTGCAACCTAACATTCGAGACAAGATTTTTTTAATGAAGTGTTCATCCTTTACATGCTTATGTAGGGGCCTTCATGATTATTAGATTTCAATTAGTAAGCATAAAGAAACACCTCCATCGATTCCTACTAGTCAATCCAAATTTGTACCTCAAAACAATTACCCATCATTCAAAAAGAAAAAGAAAAACTTCATTAAGATAAACACTCCTCTAACCACTAATAACATTGAAATGCATGGTGTTTCATGTAATACGCTAACCCTTTAATGAAGTAAAAATTCCTAAGTTTTCACTTTGCAAGTAAATAAACTATGTAACAAGCCATTGCAATAAAAAAAATTATTTTCTTTATTAATAATATATGAACAAAGATGTCATAAAATAATACAATAAGGATTCCATTTTATTACAACAATTTCACAAGTTACAATCATACAAGAATGCATACATTTTCAAACATAGCTCAATGAACTTTGGAACAAATAGCTTATAGACGGTCCAAGATCCTTCATTTCAAATCTTGGTTCTTCTATCGCCTACTGTGGAGAAGCATCACTCAAGTGTTTTTGCACCAACAACAGACTCTTATGTGGTCCCCCACACATCTATCATTTGATAGATGGCCCTTCCCTTCGACGAAGAGATTGGTAGAGTAACCAAATAACAACAACCAACTAAGCATAGTATTGTGTCCTACATAACTAGAACTTATAAACTCACAATCTGGAACTAGCATGTAATACTAGATCATGGTGAACTGACAGTGGAGCCAAAGGCAGTCACACTACTTTGGCCAAAGTGTTCTCATTCAATACTTTGAATGAAGGTCATCTATCACATACACTACTCAGGGCTGATTTTACTTAAGTCCATCTTAAACTGCGCATAGGTATTTCCTTCAATGGATAATCTATCAACCCAGAGATAACCTATCACCATTTCTACATACTTGGAATAAAACTACTTAAACAAGCAAACTATACACAAGCTCCCTCCCATTCTCGATAAACACTCCTAGGAGTAAACTCAAGCTATTCTAGTTAAATTAAAAACTTGGCTAAGAGTAACTCATATGCCACTCATGTTAAATCATATCTAGTATGCAATACCTATGATAAACACCAACCTCCCATTATGGAGTACATACAAGCACATCATAAAAGCAACATACAAGCTTCTATTTCCTTTTCAAAGCTAATCTAGTTTCCCTAAATGCAAGTACTCGTAAAACACAATTCAATCATTCATGGAGCACAATCTTTCATAAATAAAATAACAAAGAAGAATATTCTCATGCCTATTATCGCTTATCCAATCAATTGACAGCAATGCAACTTCTCCAAACAACAACTAGCTTGATTATAGCTTCTCAAGAGATGTCACAATAAACCTCTAATACTCAAGTTGATATAATACTTCTCTCAAATACTACTCTCTCTCAATATAATAGAAGTCTCTCTCTCTCTCTCTCTCAAATAAAACTGAGTAAAGCTGAAAATAATGCAGAGTAAAAATGCTTACAAGAATGCATCCCCAACAAATGAGTTTTCCCTGCTATTTATACAGATGTAATGAGGCCTCACATCCTATAGTTAAGGCATGGTTATTGACAAAATTTTCCATGCACAACCTACTCACTCGAATTAGCATAAAGGTGGCACAATTATAAGAACTTGTTGAGAAATTCACAGCTACAGATCAACCATGTTGATTGACAACAAAATGAGACTTATTCAAATCAGCACATGATTGATATGGTGCAATTTGAATTACTCAAGCAATAGACATCTACAACAAACAGGTTTCCAAAGGTGGTGCCAAGTAAATACTCACTATCCAACAGTTGGTGTGGTATCTTTCATATTTGAAACAGTCATTAACAAATATGCAACACCAAGCTTGCATCAACCAAGTCTTAACATGAGTTGATTCAAAAACTAAATCAGTTTGACAAAGTCATCGACTTGTTTTCTCATTACCTTACACCGCTTAACAGATGTTGGTTCAAGCTCAAAGACATGGAATTTAGTGTTTACCAAGTCAAAGAAGATTCTAATAAAGGCGTCATGTAACACCCCTCCATTTTGGATGTTTGGATCGACAGTATTTTCTTTGTAATGCTTTGTTATGTTTATGATGTGACTTTGGAACTTGGTGACTTTTGACCGCTATCTGATTAACGATGCGTATGCTATATTATATTTTGATGTGATGTTATTTTACTCTGATGTTATCTTCATGGCATGTTTTGGATTATGTAATATCCCCTTTCGCATAGCCGCTCTGAATGCCTCATTGCCTTTTTAACTCCCGAAGGCAATTGATGAAATTAGGGAGTCACTTATTTAATTATTTAATTATTGCCTAAGTTTTAAAAACTATTTTCTAAAGGTGATATTAAATAATTAATTAAATTGCTTTTGGATAAAGTGACTTTATGAAATTTTATAAAAGGGGCCTTATGGAAATATTTATTCAAAGACTATACAAAAGCCACTTTATTGTTTTGCTTGAGCCAATGAGATAAATGGTTCTTCTTATCAGGCCTTTTGAGGAAGTAGAAAAGGAGGAAATGAGGAAGTAATTCACACCTTTCAACTTTTGAGACTATTATTCTTCTCTCTTCACGGGAAAGCTCAAGGGATCCTTTTTGGCGGGTTTCAGACCTTGGCCTTCCAGTTTTGTCAGTGGAAGCAATCTGACCTAGCTAGAGATTTGTTCCAGATTCGTGATTTGTGTTAATGCATTTGATGTAGCTTCAGGGGACGATTTTTGGAAAGTTTTTCAGAAGGTTTTGATGGCGCTTTGATAAAATAAACCCTAGGCGCACTTATCTCAGCCATGGAATTCCTTACTTGAGCCGTTTTGGAAGGAATATACACCAAGAACAGGAAGATGCGAATTTTTGAGCAAAGATAATTTCTACACAGCTCTCTTTGGGGTCGTGGTTGCTCCTGAAGGTCTGAGAAGGGTAAATAGGCGCTATTGCATGCTTAGGCACCCTCTAAACAGAGGAAATGAATGCAAGGGGGCTTTCCATTGGTGACTTTGCAAGGCTAAATATGCTGGAGACGTCTTCTTCATTCACAAGTTGAGACACTTTAATATTTCTAGGTCTGAGTGCATTCTCTCTACTTATTGAAAGAGTAGGAGTCCATTTTGTTTAATGTGTTTAAGGAAGGAGTATTTAATATGTTGTATGAGTTTGAACCTGTATTTACCATCAACTGCCATGTACATATACAGAAATTACATTATGAACTGCAGTGATTGTTTCCCATTAGGTCTGTGTATTGTCAATGCATGCTAAAGGACCTTTAGAGGGAAGTGTCTTGTGCTGAAAACATAATATGGGTTGTTAAATGTATTTTTTGCAAACTTGTACCATCAGAAAATCACAGTGAGCTATGGTTACACTCTAAATAGTAACTTTGTGCATGTAAACATAGAATACATCTACAGTTATGAAAATCTGGCCCTGTTGGGCATAGAAATTCTAATATTGCAACTCAGAAAATAGTAGCACACTACTGCTTATGAACTGTAAACTTTTCTATACTCAGAAATTACATCACAATCAATTGTAATTGCTCTCTTGTTACTGTTGTGCATCATTAGTGCCAGGGTGGAACAGTTAATGTAGTGGTTGTCTTGTTAATGGGAATTTGAGCAAGGTTTTTGTTGATGAAACAACTTAATTTTGAACATGCTGCAATAGTAACCTAAATGAATTAAAACCATCCTTGTTTTTATGTATAACTTATGGTTGCTAAAATCTGCATACAACGAGCTCCCTTCAAATCAAATAGCCAAACAGAAACAAAGTCCAGCATCTACAGTGGCACACTAAGTCTGCAATAATTCCAAAGGAGTCAAAATAGGAATCTTAGAGCAAATCTCGCAAAGCTCTTTACAGATTAACTTAGAAAATATTTGATTTAACGATGTTTTATGTTGTTGATCATGTTATTGATGTTAGATGTGTCGGTTAGTGATATTGTATTGGTGAAGGGGACGGGATTGTATCACTCGCTTGCGAGTGCCCTACGATTCTGAGATTTCCTCTTCACGGTGTGTTTGATCATATTATATGTATATGCATGTTCGATGTACTTATGTTGTAGGTTGACAGGTACATGACATCGACTCCACCTGGTTCACAGATTTGAGCGTGTCCATTGACCAACGAAAAATGATTGGGAGATAGTAACTAGGTTTTCCAGGCCAAGTCGTCGCCCTAGTCATAGTGTGTCATCGGATTGTTGTCGGGTTAGTTGGCTTAATTTGGTCTATTTCACCTTGTGTATTTATTTAATTTCATATTATAAAGGTTATTAAATGTTAGGTGTAATTTAATTGATGTTAAAATGTATTTAGTTGCAATGTTGAAACGTTATTTATTTTATTGATTGATTTGATTTAATTAATAAAATTAGATTGAGTTTATTGATTAATTAGATTAATGGTGATTTTAATTAAAATAGTTGTTTTGGCATTATTATATATTTAGATTCAAATTTAAAATGAAAATGGAAATCATATTGTATATTAAGATTTAATTAAAATAAAAGTAAAAACCTTGTTTGAATAGTTAGGGTTAAATTAAAATAATTAAATAAATGATAATGTGTTTTTAATTCCACTTTTGCATATTGTTGATAAAATCATTTCTTTGCAACTTTGAAATGCCTTTGTTTTAATGAATTTGGAAAAATGCATGAAGTTTGAATTAGAAATTAGAAATTGTTTTAAAAATGGAGAAATGGAAATATCCTAAAAATGTTTTAAAAATAAAACTTAGTGAGTGGGATTTTTAGGGTTTGGCCAAATTTGGGGAAAAACCCTATTTTAGAAAATGGAATCTCATCTAAGTTCCAATTTTTTCAATTTGGGGAAAAAATTTCTTGGTGGTGACTTGATTTGGATTGGTGAAGGAGATTGAAGGTTGGCTTGAGCTGGAATTGGAAGAAGATTTGAAAGCTCCATTGGAATCTTCAAGCTTTGGAGAAAAATCAGGTTCCTCTTGTTCTTGCTTTGTTTCATTTTGAAAATAGTTTAAATCCTTGTGATGATTGTTTGGAAATCTTTGTTTGGCTATGTGAAAATCTCTGAAATGTTGTTTAGATTCAATTAAAACCCATGAAAATTTGTTTTTAAACTAGCAATAGAAAACTTGGAAAGATTCAAATGAAAAGCTTTAACTTCTTTGTCAATTTGGGGAAAACCCAGAAAAATTCATCATATCATTGTGCTTTAAATCTTTCTTCTTAGTCTTCTCTTCAAGAAAATTTGCCCAATTTGGGCTGTGGAATGATATATTTATATATATTTATCCACTTATATTTTACATATAAAATCTATGCAAGCTGAAAGTTTTCTTTTCAAAAATTTCTATATGAAATTTGTTCTAGTTTTTACCAGAACAGGGTTTGGTTTTTCATTTTTCGTTTTTAAACGAAATTGATTAAATTAAAAAAATATATATATATATTTTGTGGGGGCTGCCCACTGCCACCCCCCATCCATGGGGGCGCTGGTTGTGCAACGCTCCCCATAGTGGGGAGAGGCGTGCACCACCACAGGCGCGTCCCCTGTTGGGGCTGCGTTGCAGCCAAAGGCTTTTTGCCTTTGTTTGTTTTTAATAAAATTTAGTTTTTATTAAAAAAAAAATTAGTTTTAATTTAACTTTATATTATAATATATATATATATTATATATTAATTTTAGAATATATATAGATATATATATATATATATATTTAATGTATAAGTATTAAATATAGATTTATATATATAATATATATATTGTGTATATATATATTTAATGTTTTCTCTTCTTCCCATTAAGTGGTAAAATAGAATGTTAAATTGGTTGTTTTTAAATAGATATATTTATAGAATAATTACATATTTAATATATGTTCTATTTAAATATAATTTATTCAAGGAGTTGATTTTATCTTCAAAGTTGAAATAAATTGAGTTCTTTTAATCAATGGACTTTATTTAAAATTTTGTTTTGATCGGGAAATCTTGGAATTTTAAAATAATATTTTAGAGGTATGCATTTAAATGATATTTGAATATCTAAAAATAGGAATTATTTTAAAATGATTATTGCATTATTATAGTTAAAATAGAAATGTTTTCTTTTAATAAATAATTTTTATTTAAAAAGAAAAGAAAAGATTATTTTAACCCTTATCCGTGATTGAACAAATAGAATCAAAATATTGAATTTAAATTCCTCAATGGTGCCAAGTGAATATTATATATGATTGAGAAAATGAAATTTAATTATTGGTTTAAAATCCTTAAAGTTGTCAACGTGATTTGATTTACTAGTGAGTTTGTGCAAGTAATGTCAATTATTTACTTGATTTCTTGTGCGACGTAAGTGTTTGACTTGGGTTTAGGAAACCCTAACATTAGTTTGTTGAGTTGTCTGAAATGCTTTTTAAATAATGTTTCATTCATTTTTGATGTTAGGAAAAAGGAATAAAATGTCTAGTAAGTCTTCCAGAGGGGTTCTCTAGTTGGGGATGTTTCATGTAGTGGTTCGATTTGCGAATCACCTTGGGAAATGTGTAGAATTGTATTATGTTGTTGTACCCGGTTTCCACGGATGAGAATTTGTGCCTCCTTGGGATTAGGAGAGGGTTATGTAATTTGTGCCTCCTTGGGAAGGAGTGGTGTTTGTACTTTGTTTCCTCCAATGTTTGGAGTGAGTTTCTTTTACTTGTTGCCTCCTTGGATTGGAGAGGTCATCCTATCTAGCTACCATTGGATTGTGGTTTTGTATCGCGTGTGTTGTCATTAGGAGAGTGGCTCTTTGTGGGGGTCTGGCACACAAAGGGGCGCCAGGGTAACTCACCTAGGGTTTAATTAAGTGATAACTTAAAAGAAATCAATGGGGTACTTTCACACTAAATAAAGATAATGAATGTCTCTCTCTTGAAGCTTGCGTTGTTAAGGCTTGAGATGAGACGAGACACATAGTTTTGCTTGAGGGTCCGGCGGTCGGTAGAGGCAAGCCAGGGTAACCCAAGATGGGGGTCCGGTAGCCTAGGAAGGTTGAGCTAGGGTAACTCATGGAAATTTATGTATGACACTCTACCTATGTCAGTAGTCAGTCAGTTACTGTGTAGTATTCAGTTGATGTTCTTGATCTTGTTCTCTGGAAGCATTGTAACTTTGTGTTAAGTGATATTGTGGTTGTAGTTGTTTCGTTTCAGTTATGTTTAGCCTGTGTCTAGTGGTAGATGGTCTTGTGTAGGAATTCCTTGTTACTATCCCCTAGCACGGAGGGAGTGGACCTTTCGGGGTTCCACGCGGTCGGGTGGCACGTGCACCTTAATTCGTTGGGTTGTCTTCTTGTTCGTGTGGATGAGATTTCCAGTTGGAGAGCTCGTGGGATTTAGTTTCATATCATACTTTAGTCATTTCAGTTAATATTGTAATTTTATTACCCCTCATTTGTTATTGAGGTGGAATTTGTAATATGTAATCATGCTTATTGGATTTATCTCATTCAGGGAATGAGTGTTGCAATCGTGTTGTAAATTATTTTATTGGAACTATGTGGTATCTCATATTCTTGGATGTAAATTATTATGTATGGAATGCATGTGAACTTTTATTTGTTAAGTAATTAAATGGTATGGATTTAATTCATGTTTCTTGTTTGGTTTAAGTAACACAGTCTCGTAACCCTAGGGGATTGGTTGGCAATGGTTAGTGAACTTGTATGTTAATTGTTCTTATTTATTAAAAAAAAAAAATAGTTCGTTTGTTTAGTAAATTGCAACTTTCCCTAGGGTTGTGTGGCAAGGCGTTACACATCGACTAAGTCTTCACCATTTATTGACTTAATGCAGTGAGTTGTACATTAAAGTTTACTGTTCCACTATGTGTGGCAACAAGAGTAAAACTCGGCTTCACAAAATACAGTCACAAGTAACTTATAATCAGCCTCTTATAATTGGCCACTATTATTGTTAATGATAGTCAATTTCAAGTAATGGATAATATATTAAATATTTATTAATATATATATAATATAACATATATATATATATATATCATAAGCCATCAATGTAAGTATACATTCAATATTCAAATAAGTATAATCACAATGGTATTCACATACTAATCATAATATATTGATTGTATACGTATATATATGTGTGTGTGTGTGTGTAAGTATATGCCTCTATGTGTATACGTATGTATACATATATCGATACATCTATATGGGCATGTCCATTTGCCATCATATGCGTGTATTGATACATATATTCATATGGATATATGCATATACTATACATACATACATATATATATATATATATATATATATATATATATACTTATATACTTATATACTTATATATTTACACATTTGATTCACAAATAACCATTCACAATTACCATTGTATTGATAAACATTTACGTGTGGTACATTTACATATGCTTATACATGTCGTTAGATCCCTTTGACATGCATGTATATATATATATATACACATACTCCACATATGTCCTTATCAATATAACCATAATAAAACAAGAAAGAACTCCAAAGCTCAAATAGATAAGCATCACTCAATAATGCACTCAATAGTAAACAAGACTCTACTAATGCAAACACATCAACTAAGGATGACTTGCCAACTTCCCACTTAATGACGCAACTGAATTATTCTACTATGGTGTGTGTATGCTCAAATAGTTTTTGTTACCGGTTACCCGACCAAGTTCTTTTCATGAGTGATACTTCCCCTCCACCTTGAGGAATTGAACATATACCTACAACCACTAACACATGCCCATGGAAGTCAAATGTTCACAAAATATGCAGTATACGCAATACATCTCCAAAGTTAGAATATCAATTCAATAATCATCAATTCACATATATGCAATATTTTTCACACAACATCAAATGAGAACATTATTCATAATGCATTGATAACAAAGTGCAAATACAATTTATTTATCTTCAGATTCACATTACATTCATATTTAACCTACATAGTAATAGTAAAGAGTAATTACACTCCCTATTAGTTTAGACCAAGAGATAGTCAATTTTCACAATTGCTTGATTCTCTTCATGTGATAATGTTACAATTATTAAGTAAAAACCTAATTCAACTCCCTCCAATTAGGCTAGTTGACATAAGTAAACCTCTACTGCCAAACTTTAATGGAAAATAATTTGGTCAGTATCATTATACACCTACACACAATAAGAAATAATATATGTGTCTTAAGCACCAAGTGCAAGACCTCAACAACATTAATCAAATCTAGTTGGTTGACGTTAATGACAAAGGAAATAAATTAGTTTTTCTACCTAACCAAAACTTACAAATATTCACCAACCCATTACCAAGTCATTCATCAAACTTGTGCAATGTAGTGATAATGATGAGGATGATGATGACTTCTCTAACTTTGTAAACACAATATAAGTTCAACCTCATGGGGACTGAACCACTTTGTTTCTTGACATTTCTCTTACACATATTGACACATCCATAACCACACCTAATGTTCCTCTCTATATCATTGGTCGCATTAATGAAAAACCCACAAGGGAAATACTCATTGATCTTGTGTGTCTAGAGAACATGATCAATGAAGAATTCTTATTTTTGCATGAACTTTACAAAGGCAACTATGAACAATCAAAAGAATGGATAAAATCTTATGATGGTTTTGTTCGTCCTACAATAGGTTCGATAACTCTCCCACTCAAAGTTGGACCAAAAAAATTGGATGTTTCATTCACCATCTTTCCAACATCAAAGAAATTTCATTTGAAGTTAGGCTATCCATGGATACACTCAATGAATGTGGTCCCATTAGTATTCTACAAGTGCATAATGTTCCCATTTGAAGACAATACATACAATTTATCATAGAGGGTTTAAAACTTTGGCTTCTCATGGAAATTTTTCACTAGATTATTTTTGGCCTCAACCTATTGAACCCATTAAGCCTCGTGAGGATCACTTTTTTATATCATATCAAAAGTTTAAAGCCAAACGTATAGTCGAATTATCTCTTAGTAATATCCCACTTGAGGCTCATTGATCTACTGTGACTTGAATGGACATGTCTCTACTACCCCTACAGTAGTAGAGGAACCTAAGTCTAAATCAAGTATCCTCCCTAGTCCACTTGGTATATACACCATAGTTCCACCTCTGATATCCTATAAACAACCAAGAGACAATCACATAATTACTTGTCTACCTCTGAAACAAAAACAAGTTTATATACCTAAGAACACAATGGTATCCAACCTGTGGCGGTCTATTTGGTTCATCCTCCAAATGAAGAAAAGTGATGTATGATGGGAAACACCCCCATTAACCCTACACAAGCTAAAACCCATGCAAGAAGAAATAGAAGTGTGAAAGAGTGTAAACATAGACGTCGTGCCATAGCTCGTCAACTTGTTGAAAAGAATCAAACCTTACCACCCATCCAAACCAACTCCAATGATTTACCTCTAGTCCATCCATCCTCATCATTTCCTAACTCCACCCTGCTACCCTTCCAAACCATGCAATTGAACCTTACCTATTACAATCCAAGCAAAGAATCAAGGAAAACATATGAATGATGTTACTCATTATCATATTGCTCATAAAAAATCTATTATGATAAATTTGGATAGCAAAGAAGAAGATAAGAAGGAAGAAAAAAAAGAAGACCATAATGAACTTGCTCTTATATTTTCAAAATCCATGAAGCTAAATGGGGGCAGCCATGATGGTCCTCCTAATGAGAGTGATTCACCATGCATTGAACTTGGTACTAATCCTTGTACGAAACTTGTTGTAGTCCCTTTAGCATATTTTCTAACTTCCATTTATGATGAGCAAGATTGGGATGCAAATGATTTTCTTTAGATGGGCTCGCCTGTGTGATACTATTGTGTGTATTTTTTATGTGTTTTCTTACACATGATGTGTTCTCCCATGTTGTGCTTCTTAGAATGTCTTTATGTTTGTTAGTTTCATTTGGATGATCCTTGTTGTTCTCGTTGGCACAAGGATACAAAGGAAATGAATCTATCATGACATTCATCTATTTGTACCTTCATTCTTCTTTATGTCATAAACATTTTTTTATCTTGTGTGTTTCCTTTTGGGGATGATGCAAGGCATTGAGATATTTAAATGTCTTCCATGTTGACCAAAAATCATTTTTTTTTCTTTAGGTGTCATTATTCCATTGTGTTCATAGTTCCATGAGTAACTGGGGGAATGATGTTGATTCCAATCATAATCATATAATATATTAACTATGGTCTATACTAACCCTAGATCCTTGAATCCCTTATGTGTCATTATTTGTCTTATTATGTGGCTTTGTCTTGGGGGCAACCCCTTGTCATGATTTAGCTTCATTGGGAACACATCATCGGTATAGGGTTTTCCAATAAGCTCTCATGACCTCTTCATGTTGCATGCATTGTCCTACTCTACCTTAAAGGAAATTTCTCATAGTTAGTGTTATTAATTACTTTAAGATGGGGGCATGCATTCCATTATGTACTTCACTTTGTTCACGTGTTGGACTTGGTGATGCATTGGCCTAGCATATTGATCATTTTTTTTGTGTAGTGCCTTATCATAATTATTGGGATTATAATTCTTGGTATGGTTGACATGGGATCACACCTAGTGAATATTGGACCTCACTAGCCCTTGTTTGTCTCTCATTTGCTACCTTTTCAGAAGGCTCACCTAGTTGATACATATTTATGTGTATGCCTTCTTTCCTGGTGTCTTATGTGTGTACATGGACTTTTTATCTTAACATTAGTAGGATCCTAAGTCTGGGCTATTGCACTTCTTAGCTTAGTTTCATCCTATCTCTTCAATGTTTGACGAAAATACTTTAGCTTCTCCATACTTTATCATGGGAGTGAACATAAGTGCATACCCTCGCTAAAGTGGGGGCTAAATGTAGCATCGTAAATTGTTGCCTCTTTCAATTTCACACTAGGTTTGACACTTATTTTGACATATGTATTTAATTATATTTTCAATGTACTTGTTTCATCATATTTCTGGAAAACTTGGTTAAGTCCTCTATTACCAAGCCCTTTCAGAGAAAATTGCACCTAGACACTAGCACAACACATAGCATCCTAGTCATTCATGCAAAAAGATTTGAATTTATAAGTTGGCTTTGTTGTGATTAAGGACACAACCTTTCTTGTTGACCACTCCCAAACAATTACTTGGATATGTGTTTAGTCTCATATATAAGTAACCTCTTCTCTCCTTCACTATTTTAGAGCAAGTTAGAAACAAAAAAAGAAAAAAAATCAAATGATTAGATATAATCCAATCAATTTGCAACCTACAATCCACCAATTGATAAACATTATTATGTTGAAAAAAAACTATGTTCAAATATCATGTGATGTTTCTTATTTATTTTAATTATTATTATATGTACTAACACTTGCAAGATCCCAAGGAAGCCTCTTCCTCCTCCTTGTGTGTGATTTGTATGGCTACATCAATCCAACAAGGGTTTCAGATTTGAATGGTGAGATCTACCATTGTGTTGTTATTATAATTATCATTATTCTTTGCTTAGCCTTTGCTCTTCGTGAGCACGCACTCCCTATCATCATCATTGTTGTTGTGGAGGTGGGAATACCAACATGAGGTTTGATCAAAGCAAGCCCCTATACAACACAACCTTTTGCCTCTTTCCATTTTGCAAGCATCTAGGTCACTTTCATGGAAGAAAGGGTTGACATTTCAACTCATTTAGAGACTCCTAAAACCTATCTCTTGTCCTTCATAGTTTTTCATGACGAGAATAGATCATTCTAAAATTATATAAGCTTATTTGCATAATGACTTCTAATTTTCCCTGTCATAGGTGATTAGACCATGTCAAATCTATACAGGTAGGTAAACCCTAATTTTATACACATTTTGGACTACAACACAACATGCTAGCATTTGCATGATGCTCTAGTGTTCTCCACAGTTATCCTCAACTTCTTGTGTCAAGTTCCTCTCTATATTTTCTTCTCAAAACTGCTTTTTGATTTTTGTGAACATTCATTTTATAGTATCAATTTTCTGTCATATTTAGTCAATTTGGTCTTTACTAGCCTAATTCATTACATTATCACATCAATCCTTGCATTTACAACAAAGGAACCAAAACCCTTGACCAAACCTGCTTGGCTCTTCCTTGAAGATAAAATCCAAGCATAACCCTTTGGTTGGGTTTGTGCTCCAATGTTTAGGTGTAAAGACCGGTTTTGATTTATTTATTTATTTTAGATCCTCCTATCTTCACCACTAAACATCTTCAAATTCTTAATGATTTAGTTGATATAGTTGTCAAAACATGATTTTTTTTAAAATGTTGATTTTAATGTTCCACTTTGACCAAAAGTGGGAAACACTACTGTGGGACCATCCATGTAAACATTTAATTCTCACTAACGTCTATCATTGTGCCCAATGTTTCATCCTAATACTGTGTTAACATTTCCTCATTATCATGTCAATTCCCATTTTTATGCACCAAAACTAATTAATTAAATAACTCATTAACATTTAGTTAGTTAGGCTATTGTTCATACATTTATTATAAAATAAATAAATAAATCAACTATTTTCACTTATTTCTCCACAATTAATAAAAAATCCAATTATCCACTCATGTTCCATCATAATTCATCTATGATTTTCTCCTATTTTTAATCCAAGCACAACTAATTAGTCAAAATAAATAAATACAAATAATTAATTACCATACCCATTTCAAATCCCACTAAGGAGTCATCATAACTCCTTTTGCCTATTTTAACCTATTAAAGATTCTCCACTCAATTAATATCTACCATTCATTTAATATCAAATCCTTGTCTTTCACATCCCTATTAAATTATCTATAAATTCAACCCAATGCTTCAACAAAAGATCCATAATCTCCAAATCTTAATAAATACATGATACAAAACTCGCATGTACATCATTGAGCAACCTCAATCAATCACATTAAGAGAAAATCCATACAACAAAGGAGATCCCTCACTTGGTAAGTGAAGGTGATATTGCTCCAACTTTAGGTCTTCTTTATGCTCTATTTGAGGTTATGTTTGAATTAGATTAAAGGGGTTTAATATTATGTTAATCTTTTTCTTTTTTATTTTGAATATTGCATATAAAGAAGGTACCAAGGATGGTCAGAAATATCTCTATGTGCTTTCATTCAGGTTGTTGATGTCAACATGAAGTATAAAAGGTAGTTCAGTAGTTTTTTTAATTTCAACTAGCAATGAATGATCATGGTGAACTTTCAAAAACCTAGAAAACAATGATTGTCAAAAGAGGTGAGCTCATCCTAATACAACTAATGGATAAATTTTTTAAAAAAATGATAATGGACTGATCCATTTCATGTTCTTCTCACCTCCTTAACATCATGGAAGAGTGGGAAATATTATAACTAATATAATTTCAAATTTCTAGAAGTTGGTTGTAATTAGTTAGCAAGATTCTTAAGTAGACATTCATGCTTAAAAATTTATGGGACATTATAATTTTTTTTAATATTTATATTGTTTGAAATTCTTGAACATGTAAGATGTAGATTCATCTATTTATGCTCGATATTTAACTTGCACATTTATTTATATATAACATTAATATCTTAAACCTAAATTTTAATTGATAGGCTTCTTATGTGTGCATGCCTAAAATACTTGTTGGTTATTTATTTTGTTTGAAAATATTAAAGGTGCAACCTACATATTTGTTTATTTGTACTATTTAAGAGCTTAAATGTTATTTTAATTGATAGGCTTCTTATATAGACATGCATGCCTTCAAATTTTCTTAATTTTTAATTATGCTTGAAATTTCTAAACATGTAAGATAAATATTCAAGCATTTATCTACCATTTAAGAGTTTAAACCTAATTTTGTTGACAAGTTTTAATATATTTTTAGAACCATATTTAAGACATAAATGCATTCAATTCCCTAATATGTCACATGTGTCTAACATGTAGGTAGCTAAGCAGATGTCGTCATGAAGGCACCAACATCTAGTCACCCTTCTACGCTTTGAAACTACTTCTAGAAAATACAACAAGCATCAATTCACTTTCACCCCTTGACAATGATCATCTCAATTTTTAAACTTAATTATATAAACATTTTTCACCTCAAGCACTCAAATATGTAGTTTCTATGGGCATTGAGATGTAGTTTTAATTAAAATGATTTATATTGTAGTAAGCAATTTTACTCTAAAATTGTACAATTGGGTTCACTAATAATAGAGTAGTCTCAATAAAACTTGTTTATGTGGGGCAACATTATCATGAAAAATAAGATAGATATATTATATATGATATGGGGTATCTACAAAACCATATGTGTTCTTTTTTTGGGATGGATTGGGATTGGATAGTGTGGTCTTTTAACTAGAGTTTGAATGCAATACTTATGCAAATGTAGTTTCTTAGCTCATATGAAATATGTGTTTTATGTAATAGGAGCTAATTTGTGTTATTTATGCTTATTCTTATGGTGATATTATTTTTGTTTTCTACTAAAAATTTGATTATGTTATTTTCAAGTTACACACATAGTTGAAAGTCGATAAAGTGGTACGATTTGATATTTATTTGTAATTGATTCAAGTGTGGGGCCCCCACCACCTTGTTTGATTTAATTTTTAATCTCTCTTGTGGTGTAGGTGGTATAAACCCTAGTTTTGATAGTGCCTACATGGTGGATCTTGGTCCTAATTTTATTGTGAGACTTGTCTTGGTGATCCTATAATATTCTTGATCACTCATAGTTATGATTTTATTATGACCCTCCTATTATTATGTCCTAATGGTGATCTTATTGTTATCCGTAGATTTAAATTCTTTCCAAGGTTGTTGTTGATGTCAAGTCCTTATTTAAATTGAATTGAGTAAATTTTTTGATGAGATGGAAAATTTTCATCTAGAGATATTGATTTAGGGACTATATTTTCATCCACATGGAGGCCTTAGTGTAATACCATGTTGGAATCCTTTGTATTCATGGTGGTTATACAAGTTGTCATTAGAGTGGTGTTAGCTTCAATCCTATGTCTTTGTAGAAGTTAAGTTTAAGCCACATGTCAATCTAAATTCTTTGATCGGTTGTGGATTACCTTGGGGTAATCAATAAAGTGAATGAAGGCCTTTGCATTAGCATGAACAATGACTTTTAGGTGGGAGAATTTTAAATTTTAATATGGTGCAAAGACAAAAGACACATGGCACTTTATAATTTAACTTATTAGTACCTTCAAGTGTATTGGTGGGTAGAATTCTTCATAGGTTGTGGATGCAACTCCCAAGCCATGTGTCAATTCTTAATTCCTAGCTCATAGTGGCCCACCTAAGAGTGACCACCTTGGTTTTAGGTGCATAGATTTAGACTATCCAATTCCCATTGACCACTATGCCCTCTATTAATTGTGATTTGAGTAATGAGGATTTTAGTTTCTATTTCACTATTACCTTTGAGTTAAAACTTGACAATCAAATCCTTCATATTTCAATGACTTAAGATAGGGAAGCCATGTAGTAGGCATTAGTTGGTAGTACACCAACCATGGCTAGTGGCTAAACATTATGAGTGTGTAGCTTGGTTGGTTGTTGAGCACCCTCTATAAGATTTAACCCCCTCATACAAACCATCTAATGATGCATTAGTTGCAAAATCTATAAAGTCTATTTGAAGTTAATTTTAAGCATAAATTCTTCTAATAGCTCTCTTCATAATTGATAGGTTGTGCTCCTATCTCAAGCATATGACAAACCATTCTACCTATCTTAAAGGTTTAATCAACTTATTTTGTTTTAGAAGGTTTTTCCACCTATTTACCATTGTTGAATACACAATGAACAATTTATTTTTGTCTCAAATTGAAAAATAATATTCAACTATAAAAAAATATCTCACTTCATCAAAAACCCATTTTTATCAATACAAACCCACTTTGCCTCTTACCACTTGAAGTGCAGATGCACACAAATGATAATCACACAATATTTTTCATCGCATTGGAATTGAATTTGATACTAAATAAAAAAAGAGTGTTAATTGACACAATGTGACAGACACACTTCCAATGCTTTGCATTCCCAGTCCAAACTCGGGATAGAGAAGGCAGAGTCACAAACCATCAATTAAATACACTAGGGCAAATCTTGAGAGAGAAAGATGTAACTATAGAATTGCCTGGTTTTTCCTTGAAGGTAAAATAATTGCAGAGCAGGCCTTCCTTCACAAATCCAGCCTTCTCCAACACTCTCTGAGACGCCACGTTGTCTGACTCCACCAGGCCTTTGTTGCGCTCCAAACCCTGCATGTCAGTGAAGGCCATGGAGAGACACAACTTCACGGATTCGGTGGCGATGCCCTTCCGCCACCACCTGCGCACTAACCCGTATCCAATCTCCGCCCTGTACGAGGAATCGTTGAGGCCTCTTTTGAGGGAAATGGCGCCCACAGCCCTACCGAGGAGGCAAATGGCCTTCCACCAGGGGTGCCCATGGCTTTGATTTTTATGTAGTTTTAGGGGAGAGGATCCAGTAGTTGTGCACTCAATTTTTTACAACATCTTACTTGGCAAGTCCCCTACTTACAACTTTCATTTTAGGGCCACATCATCAAATATGATGCCACATCAACATACTTTTTGTCAGGGTGTCCAAAAAGTCCCAAAAAAGAAGTGAGACCAATACTTATGCATTCACATCATTGGTAGTTGAGTGTTGATGTGGCATCACATGATTGGTTGCTTTTTAGATCGAAGGAATACATTTTGTTTAATAATGGGTAGTCAAGTCACAACTATTGGGCATTATATAAACAACTACTATCACAACTATTGGGCATTATATCAACAACTACTATCACAACTATTGAAACATGAACAACTATTGGGTCCTCTCCCCTAACAATTTATCGTCGTAAGAGGAGGAAAATATGAAATAAAAAGGGGTGAATTGCAGTCTCAAGTCAAAGTCTTAGAAGTTCACTTCATTTGCGTCCAAGAAAAGTTGGCACAGAGGTATTCAACTAGCAATCACACCTTGGTGTGCAATGGGTACGCTGCAGAGGTGTGGAAGGTCAATTAGGGAAAAAAATGGTTTATTTTCTTGCATACATTTTTCTAATACATGAGATCAATTTCTAGATCATTTAAAAAATGATTTTATTTAATTATTATTATTATTATTATATTATTAATTTTATGTTATTTTATTTTTTTGATTCGTAATACACAACTAATGTTGCATGGATTATATTAATATCAAAAGAAATTTACATTGGTTTAGCCCTCAAAATTGTTGGGTGAAGTAAGATTTACACACTATGCATCCCCCAAAGATAATACATCAATACAAATTCATACCCCAAAATTGACTAACATAGGCAAGATAGCATATCATCCACACCAACATCGACAATAGCCTTAGGGCCCAAGCAACAACTCCATCCACCCACCCCTAGTTTTTAATCCCCTTCATCATAAAACCTAGTTGACTCCACCAATTCTGCAAAGTCCCGACACCATTGAATGCCTGTTGCCTCATTCAGTCCCAACCTCATACAAAGGTAGTTGTATCCAATGCTTGCCCAGTGCCTATGCCAAGCCATACCGTCTGCATATAGATTGAGGATGAAGGGGTGTCATTCAACCTCCACTCCTTGCAGGAACATTTTATTGATGTCATCTGGCAAGGGAATCCCAACACCTAGCTGAGCCACTACTACTACATCCACATCACGAAACTTCAAGAGGTTCAAGTCCAGGAGTGAGGCAAGGAAATGCGAGGATATGTCTGAATTCGCCCTTGTTCAATTTCTAGAGAAGCATAATTTCTTCCCAATCACCATTCACACTGCTTCAAGACATAAAATGTCTTTGTTGAGGCAAATTTTCTTCAACCTCTGGTCGGTGATGAAACCTAGAAAGGCTGATTGTTTTTTAGAGCACCTCAACCTTATCGGAGTATCCATTTTCTTGAACACAATTGCTAGCTTCTTTGTTAGATATAGGCACTCACCATTGAGACTCATGAACTGACAACTTTGTTGCATTAAATTCCTCTGCACCCACCCCAATTATTGTTCAATTTCATACAACCCCCCGAAGGTGGTAATAAATCTCCCAAGGGTGGTAGTACTAAGTGCTCTAGATATTCACTTGAGGAAACATTCAATCGTATACTATCATCATTATTCAATCCTTTCCAACTCCTCTCCCATGCCAAGACCACACAAACCAATGTCAATTGATCCTGCAATTGATCTCTACAGCAACAGAATGAGGTGGTTATTAATGTTCATGTCAAACTTTGCAGATATGTCTCGTGCGACTGATTTCCTCTCTATTCTAGTGTAGAGAGTGGACGCCCTTGTGTCAAAATTGCCTACTTTCCTAACCTCAGGAACAGTTGCACTCATACAAATGGATTTCCCTAACGACAAAAGTGATGTCTTGGCCTTCATCACCTTCTTCTAGTGGGAATGCACATGTGCCCGATTTGGCCATGAGAGGCTCAAACCATTACACCCAATTGGCACATGGGCAACGACCTTATGCACCATTAACTCCTTTGTTGGCCAATGTGTGCCTCGCCATTACCCTCCCTATATATATGGTTTACAATGAAGTTCTCAAATGTCTGTACCAACTCTACTGCCTTGGTGAGGAGAGCACAAAGTTTCCAGTTTGGGGTATTGCCACTTCTAAGGGAATTAATGACCAACATTGAGTCCCCTTCGATTGCTATCCTGGTCACCCCTAACTCTCTGCAAAGATACATCCCATGAATGACAGCTAAAAATCCAGCTTCATTTTTTGTTCCTTCAGGCAACCACTTAGCCAAGATTAAGATTGTTTTCCCTTGCCAATACCTGATGATACAACCCACTCCAGATGGACTTGGGTTTCCCTTGGATGCCACATCAAAGTTTAGTTTATACCACCCTTGTGGCAGGGGGGCCAAGTTACTAAGGCTCGGGCTTGCAAAGTCCCAATTCTACCACTCCCAGCCCAAGTCAAAATTCGTAGAGAAGGCCAAGTTGCATGTAATTTTGCATCCCACTCTGAGAAGATTTTATCCTTTGCCACTTTTTGGTCCAATTTGGCATTCAACATTTCTACCAGAATAATCTCAATTTTGTTAATAAGGGAAGTCAAGTACATTCTCTTGTCCTAAAACAACCTCTTGTTTCTTTCTTTCCACAGCTCCCATACTACAATTGATGGGCTGAGAGTCCATACATCCCCAAACACTGATTTTCTTTCCAAAGGAAGCCATGAACAAAACCAACTGAGCAAATAATTTGGCATGGCACATGCCCAATGAAGCCTCACACACAGCCAACTCCAACATTCTTGTCCATACAGGAAACCCAAGAGAAGGTGATTGGTTGTTTCTTCAGCCTATTCACACATGACACATCTTGATGGACCATGAAATCCTAGGCAGAGAAACCTTTTAGCTATTAAAATTTTTTTTTGTAATGTTTCCCATGCAAACGTTCCTTCCTTGGGGAGGAAGACATTACTTTAGCATAGGTGGAGAGGTAGACTATCAACAATCCTACCTCTTTCTTTGTACATCTTGTAGCCATCTTTTGCATTATAACTGCTAGACTTAGACCTCACCCAAATTAGAGTGTTGCTGCCATCTCACAGATTCAATGTTCTTTTTTCCAAAGCTTTGGTGAGGAGCAATACTCCTCTCTATGGTAAATTGAGGCTGGTGAAATCTCTCCATTTCCAACCTAGCACTATGTTACTCTCATTTGGGACTATGTAGTCCTTGATCCCATCACCCCATAAGGTTTTTAGTGTTTGTTTGACCTCTCCCACTTTGATCAAACTGTCCAAACTTGGTAGCCCAACCCATGAGTCCTCCCAAAACAAAGCCTTATTGCCATCCTGAACATCCCATGAGATGTAGTCACAGACTACTGATTTGCATTTTTGCATGAAGTTACAAATTTGTGAACCAGCCAGAGGATTAGAGATTGTTAGAATGCCACCATGGCTACCATCCTTTAGGTACTTGTGATGTAGGATTTTTTCCCACTTGCCTTGTGGTTCGCAGTGCATACGCCATAGGAGTTTTTCCCCAAGTGCCTTATTTTGCAAATCCAAGTGTTTGAAGCCAAGCCCACCATCTTCTTTTGTTCTACATATTTTTTCCAAAATGATCAAATCAATTTTCCTCTTCTCTTCGTTGCCTTGCCAAAATAATTTCCTATACATTTTTTTCAAATTGGAAGCACATCTACTTGGGATACATAGTACTGACATGAGATATATTGGAAGGGAAAATAGTATTGATTTTATTAATGTTATTCTGCTAGCCCAAGTTAGCCATTTTTCTTTCCATGAATTCAATTTTGCACTTGTTTTGAGATTGAGTGGGTCCCATAGACTAGTCGACCTTATTCCTTTGGCTAATGGAATTCCTAAGTAGGTACATGACAATTCCCCTTTCTTGAATCCTAGAGTCCTTAATGTGTCCTACTCCTTTTGCATTGTTGTTTTGGAGAAGAAGACTTTTGATTTCCTTTCATTCACTGCTTGACCCAAAGCTTTGGCATACTTTTTAAGAATTGTGTTCAGGTATATTGCCTCCTTCCTCTTGGTTTCTCCCATTAGTGTTGCTTCATCAACAAATTGCTCATGAGATGCTACCTGTATATCGCTTGTAGCCCTTATTCCTTCAATTTGTGAGGAGCTAATGCCAAGGGCTATTGTCCTTCCTAGAGTTTCCGCCATTAGGATGTACAAAAAATGAGAGATTGGATCTCCTTGTCATAGCCCCCTTGATACTTCAAAGAAGCCTTCAAGCGACCCGTTTACAAAAACCAAAATCTAGGCGTGGATATGTTGTTGAAGATCCAAATTAGTCATTGCCTATTGAAACTGAAAGCCTCAAGAACTTTGATCAAAAACCTTTAGTCCACCATGTCATAGGCTTTCCTTATATTCAGTTTGATTATCATGTTGGCTTGTTTTTTTTGTTGTATCGAGTGAATCACCTCTTGTGCAATGATGATTCCATCTTCAGCAATCACTGATGGGAGAATAAGCTTTAACATGTTTGTCTTGGCCTTTGTCATAACTTTGTATATTGTGTTGTAGAGGGAAATTGGCCTATAATCATCCAGTGAATTTGTGACCTCTTTCTTGGGAACTAAGGCTATAAAAGTGTTGTTGACTTCCTTAAGTAGGTTGCTTGAGTTCCGCGAAGCTTCTATCACATCCACTAGCTCATCACTAACCAGACCCCAAAATTTTTGAAAGAAACTAGTTGGCAAACCATCCAGACTTGGAGCTTTGTCTAGGTGCAACTGGAAGAGGTCCATCTTTATTTCTTCCTTTGTGAATTTTTCATTAAGCATCTTATTTTAAGCCTTTGTGACTAACTTTGGGATGCTCCTTAAAAGTTCTTGTTGATGTTTTAGATTTGATCCTTCAGTATTGTTTATCAAATTATTGCAGAACCTTACCACTTCTTTAGCCACTCCCTTTGGTTCCTCCACTGTGGATACATCCATTCATCTTAGACTCATGATCCTATTCACACTCATTCACTATCTTGTACTGTTGTGGAATAATTTTTTGTTCTTGTCTCCATCTTTGAGCCATACCTCTCTAGACTTTTGTTTCTAAAAAATTTCTTTTTTGGCCAAGATGTCTCCATACTTCCCCAAAAATCTCTTTTTCTTTGAAATAGCTTTGCTATTTCATTCCATTTTGGATTATGTCCTCTTCCATGCTTTGAAGGTCTTCCTCTATGCTTTCCTTTGTTTCAAAGACATTTTTGAAACAACTCCAATTCCAGTCCTTGATCTTATGTTTCAACCATTTCAATTTTGTTATCAAGCAATACATCTTTGATCTTATTACTTGGAACCCATCCCACCATTCTTCCACTAGACTCGAGAAGCTTGGGTCTTTGAACCACATGTTTTTAAATTTGAAAGGGGGGCAGGAAGGGCTATGGTCCTCTTGGATGTCTAATTGTATTGAGAGGTGATCTAAACCCACACTAGGAGATATGTTGGCTTCACATATGAATGGGAAGTTGTTCAGGCCTCCCCAAAACAAGAACCTATCCAATTTCTTGGCTATCATACAAGGGCCCGCTCTCTTATTTGTCCATGTGTAGATGTCATTTCTGAAATCTATATTCATCAATTTATTTCTTATGATCCATTCTTTGAAATCCTTTTGGGATTGATTCTCTTTTTGAATTCTACCTAATTTATCCTTGTCTTCCAATATTGTGTTGAAACCTCCAGCTAGTATGAAGTTCTTCCCTTGCATTTCCTTTAGAAATACTTCAATTTCTTGCCACAGATTGTGCTTTCTCATGCACGAATTGGGCCCATACACATTTATGAGTCCAAATTTGAGTTTGGAGTGAATACTTCACACCCAACAACACTACCAACATGTTTTTTCTACCAACATTTCAATCTGCGCCATATTTGGTTTCCAAAAAATTTCCAACCCACTGGAACCCCTGCTTGCTTGGACCCCCACACCATTCTACCCCACAATCTTCTTCTTGAGTGACTCTAGGTCTTCCTTGCTTAATTTTGCTTCCTGTGCTAAGATTATATCTACCTTGGTCAAATCGATTCTTCTTTTGACCAAGTGACATTCCAAGAAAGTAGCCTCATGGGGTAAGTGCACAAAGATGGTTCCGAAAAAGGGAAATTAAGTGGCCACTTTTTTTTTCTGTAATCAAGATTTATTGACCTTAGACATGAAATTGAGGATAGTTACACTCAAAATTTTGAGATGGAACAAAAACAAGGATTGAAGTGCTCTAAGTCTACTTTCTAAACTACTAATTTATTTTGAAAATGATTGAGATTAATGGGTTCAAATGAGGGACATACACAAATTGGTGTTGTTTTTGTCAAAAAAATATAACATAGCAACTCTCGCATGACCCTTGTACAGTGAAATTTTTTTTAGTATTTTTAAAATCACTATAGTTAGAAGTTAGCTAATAGTATGTAGTTGATGCACAATTTTTCTAATAATTTTTTAATGAATATTTGATTTTTTACTAATTTTCGAAGTGGACACTTCCTAAAAAACAGAATTTTGGCCATGCTACCCCTACAAATTTTGGAAACTAATTGAATTTTTTTTAAAAAAATTGTAGAATGGAGTCTAGTTTCTAAAAATGTAATTTATTTGAAATTTTGAATGA